>JAQGAH010000769.1:0-25841 GCA_034696885.1 Lepidocyrtus paradoxus | reverse complement strand
TCGGTGTCCTTAAAATTTGAATCGGGTTACTGGTGCCACTGTATGGCATGGCCTGGAGGGTTTCCATCAGTGTCGTTATTGAAACTGACTGCTGATGTGGCACCATTGCAAATCCTCCAGCATATTTATTTGCATTCGATGAGGTTTTGTACCTGGCCAAGTTCCACGAGTCTCCTTTCGTCCCTGTTTTATCTTCTGATGATATATTTGCTTTGCTGGTGAAACAAGGATTTTGCTTGAGATGGCATACTAGATCAGCAACTGAGTTAAACTGAGATGTTTCTAGCTCGTCGTAAACAATTTGCGCAATGTCAGCACCGGTGCATCCTGCAGAGATAAAAAATAGGCATTACATGTGTAAATATAAAAAATTATTTGTGCGACGCCACGACATTCATCAGTATCATCACAATTCTCTACCTGATTGTCCTCCTGATTACCTAAATTCTTCAGTCAATATAGTAGTCTTCTTTGTTTTCTCGCAAAAGCAAACACAGACCATCAACCATATAGGCACAAAGGGCAAAACAGGGTGGGGGTGGATCATGACGGTATAATTAGAGAGGCAAATCTTCCCCAGAAATCCTCACAGGTCTGCCAAATTCCTTAAGTGAATCGCAGCCACCATTTCTGAAAGAACTTTATTAACCACAAAAATAATAATTAGTTTATGAGCTTAGTCGTTCCACCTAAAACCAATAATTAACAACAGCATGATATATTAGTTTTCAATCTTCATGATCTGTTAATTTTACGATCAGTTAAACTTTAACTCGCGATAAAAGTGGCGTCTCCAACAACTAGCCGAAACTTCGAGAATAAATTAATTTTAAAGTTTAACTTACCACAACTCGAAGCTCCGACTCTTCACGGTGGTAATCTGACGAAGGATGAGAGAAGAGGACTAGGAGTGAAGAAGCTGAGTCGTGATGATTTCATCAGGACTTCCATGTCTAAGAAGCTCCGCCTCCTCCATACGTCATACATACCATGCAATGCACTATACCAATACCGATAATGCTTCAAGCGCAGAGCAGATGTATTGCTAGCTAGCATAGCATAGCAGGCCAGCATACGATATACTTTTTGGTTTGTGCAGGTGCAGACTACTATACTTCTGGGTATATGGTTATCCATGACGACCGACGACGAGAAAGGGGAAATATGTAATGTAGGGGAGAATGTAAATCTGTATTCATTACAGGATACACTACGTACTATCTATACTAGTACCATTATTACCATTACGATCTCGTTGTGGTTGTATTAGTGATGGTTCGGCTAGAATATAAGCATGTATCACGTCTATGTGCCTTTGAATATTGGAGATGAGAAATCCAAAAAAGTTAGGAATGCCCCGGAAAATGTTTCCAAAATATCGATTTTCAGATTCAAACAAATTCAAATTGCGATAAACCATATTTTAATCTTCTCACCATATTTGTACAAATTCATCGATATATATTTATGATGTTATCTGTGATACTGGAAATTCGAAGCCGGAAACGTGTATCAGGATGACATGAATATAACATCGGTCATTGCACTTTGATGCTATTATCATAGATATATTGTTAGTCACGAAACAAATATAATTGAAACAAAAACATTGATATGATTTTATATAATAATAATGATATGTGTTGATGCCAAACGAAGGATCTTTGACACAAACTTCATCATTAGTAATAGCAGATTCTTTATTGTTAGCTAGTCACGGTTTGAAAAACAGAACTTTTATATGTACTGAAATGGCTAGACTGTATAAAGACTCAATTCCATTCATTCAGACACAATTTGGACTAGGCCTTGAATTGAAAATATTTTTGCAAACGAAAATTACCTTCCCCGTTAATTATTAACTTGCGGTCAATCCGTCCGTCCGTCTGTTAGCACGATAGCGTCTACAGTTTTGAGTTTTTCGAACTTGCTCTGTTAATATAATTGTTTTTACTAATTGACGAATCAACTTTGTGAACCGGCACAATCGGTTCAAACCGGCATCAGAAAAACCCAAAACTGTAATACATGTATATAATGTTTTACATAAAATATTGATGGTGAGACGGCATATGAACTCATGATTTGCATAATGCCCCGCACTGCATCACCTTTCCTACAAGCCAGTGGATGGTGCGACTCTGATGTTATTACCCAAATAAAAAAATTAACACTTTTCCTCATCACTAAAGATCATGTAAATATCTTTACTGCGCAAGACTTTTAAGCCATTTCAGCTACGTAGAAAATCTCAAGACACATCCTTTTGCGTTTTTCATAACATAATGTTACGCAATTTTAGTTGAGTAACTAATAATTAAGTTTCATCCAGTTCTGTAATATATACACCAAGTTTCATTGAATCGGTCGCACGCACGCTCGCTCTAAATCCTATAAAAACACAACTTTATTAGCTGCGTTACTAAAGACGAACGTAAATAAATTAAAATATTACGCCACACTAAAAGCGAGACAAGTAGTATTTTTATGCGTGTTATAAAGTTTTGAATACTGATGATTTAAAAAAGCAGTTAAAGGCTCTTTATCTATTGAAATGTAATGAAAATCTTGAAAACTGAATAAATAAATCGTATCTATATTTATATACCGTGTAGGCAATCTCGATGTAACCCATTCATAGGTAAATGTACCCGAAACCAATGCTCTTAGCGCTAGGTTGGCAGTTCCTGCAGTTAAATAACCTAAATAAATTTTTCACATCTTTCAATTTTTTTTCTTAGATTGAGACCCCGTCCAGTTTCAAGATGCCTATATAGTATAACCGTTCTCACAAAATGCTCTATAGATATGTAATAAATGAAAGTATCTCTTGGTTAAACATTAAGCACCATTAATTGCTTTTTGCTTTTGTATATTCCACTCACGTCGTCAAAGATTCTGTCGTCACATCCCGTATTATTAGCATTGCCCGATGTAATTACCCAAAAAACTATGATGAATCGCACGAGGAAAGAGGAAAGTAGGCTAATTTTTTCACACGCCGTTTGGTCTTTATTTTGGGGTGTCTTAAAATATCTGAATCGAGATGGAAGTTGAAAGTGTTGCGCAATCCACATATTTTCGCACAGAAAGAGGCCGAACTTTTGTAAAAAAAAATTGGGTTAACTAGAGAAAAAAGACTGCAGCGAAAATAAAAATACAAGCCGAAGCAGGAATGTGACTGGGTTACTCAAATTTCGAACATGCTCGGCATTCTTTTTTCGATTTAATGACAGATTAGCGATTGCGAAGTAATTACTACTTTTCGTTGATAATAACCAGTGTCAAAAAGCGATTTTGTGGCTTTGTAAATTTTTCTGTTTTTTTTTTCATTTCAGTCCTCGACGGGAAAAGAAATTGAAGCGTGTTTGTGATGGATTAATACGAGGACCCAATTAAACCATTTTATTGAACGTTGTACACGCGGATAGTAAAAAATGTGATGGTGATGGAGCCAATAGAAGTGGCTGGATAGGGACTTATAACACGCTTTTAAAACTAAGTCAGTGCATACGAAATAAAATCCGTGTTTGCGTTGGGCATTTTCCTAATCCACTTTCGTGCTACGAACGTCCTTTAGCAAGGTAGTTTAAAAGTAATATTGTGTACACTTGATTATTTTGGCGAAGCAAATAGACCCCGACCCAAGGTGACGAAAAAGGTTTAAATGGTTTTTCGTTTTTTGCCATTTTTTGTCATAATAGCATATAGAGTTATTTAACGCTGATACTCAAGTTTCTGCCACAGCGTCAATTTCATGGACATCTAATTTCTTGGTGTTGGGCTGAGAAAGCCAAGCACTTAAAATTTTATGCCAATTTTGAAGTGTTTTTCCGTTTGTTTGAAGGCAGCTGAAACAATTTGAGTTGGGAGTAAATTTCTATCGATTATCCTGCTGTTTTTTGAGGAACATAAAATTTGCATGGTGTTCCAAAAGCAATGAAACTGGAATTTGCATAGAATGGAATAATGTAGCTTTTAAACGTTCCTGTTTTTTTCTTGACCTTTGTCAATGAAAGCAAGGCCGAGTTTTTCCTTTTATTTTCATGAAAGAATACAAGTCCAAACTTTCCTTATTAAATGCATGCTTGTGTGAAGGAGTCGCTGCTGGAATGTTGAATAGTTATAGTCATAGTTTTTTTGCACCTTTCATCTTTTTAGCACAGAAGAAGCTTCAGGAGAGGGCATAAGGGAAATTTCAATGTTATTTTTTTGCACATGGTTGAGTGCTCGTGTATTTTACAACGGCGTTATAACATGTACATTGTTTCTGCATTACAATTCCAACGAAATATGAAACATTTAAAAATAACTGTGTATTTAGTGCAGTCTGAATTTAGGAACGGAACGGTAAAATAATATAGATGGGGAGTCAATTATAGTTTTGTTGTTCGTGATGAAATTAGTATAGAATAAGCCAAGCGTGAAATCTTTTGTATACCCCAGTAAATCCTTCCACTAGTTTGGCTCGCCCTATTTCACTTGCTCGTGAATGCCTCTGCCAACGTTCTGCAAGCAAGTCTTTCCGAAGTATAGTACAGCCAACCGCTATGTTCATTCATGCTATGTTGCACATAAAACAACTTGCGTGCAAAAATAATTATTGTCTTTCAATTAAATTTTATATATTTCACTGCTTTTATGTGTGTAGTTTGAAATGAATGATGGTTTGAAGAGGGAGGAGGGAATGAACCAACTAAAAATAAATGTCAAAGAACCCATTTTAAACTAAATGGGAATAGAGGCGTTCAAATCCTTGCAGGGAAACAAGTAGACAACTTTCACGTGTTCCTTTATTTTGAGACATAGATTGCGAGACTCATGGAAAAAGTATGTACAGTGCAATGAACCTTTTTCCCCAAAAACGAACCTTGTAAATAGGAGAGTGTGAAAGTTTCGACGAACATAAATATTTTTGTTAGAGGGGGGAAGTCAATCAGGAAGATTCTCATTGGCAACTCTTTCCTCAAGGATTCATCCTGCCTATTTGAGCAACTTTCATCTCCTGCCTGGTGGAATCGACGAAACGTATCATTACTGAATATTACCAATGTATTTCTATTCTAATAGGAATGCATCCAGGTGAAAGTTATGCTGGGCGTGATTTCACTAAAGGAAATTACTATGCAGTTGCACTAATATGCATTTGGAATGGGTAACATGTTGCCATGGTTCAACTCGGTTGTATTATGTAGATGAGCCGGAAAGAAATGATATAATGGATTAGTGGTAACAGTGCACTGCAGTGTAGTGCATTTCCATTAACTACGAGAAAGTAATATGGGCGGATAATAATAGCTTGGCCAAAAATTTATAGTCCAAGATAACGTACTTAACTCCGCCTGTCGCTATGAAGGTAACACATAATAACAAAATGAACGCTTTCATTGCTACGGTTACTAATTCTGCGTTAATGCGTCGCTATACGAGAAATCATATTCAACCAAGTTAGTTGCGCATACGTAATTGTTCAAAAATATAGTTCAATATAAGAAGTTGGAAACGTACCTCATCTTAATATCACAACTGCAAAATAAAACTGCAGTTCTGGCTGGTGCATTCTCTTGACAGGAAAGAAAGCGAATGCGTACAAATTATAAAAACAGATAAAACATTCTGTCATGACAACTGTGTTTCATGCAAGACTGGCTCCGCTTGGGACTCAAGTTGCATGTTAGTCCATGTAAATTTTTTGTGAAGGTCAGTCGAGAATACACCCCTTTACTTTCAGATATTTCAGCAGTGAGCATCGCATGTACAAGCAGATTAGTCATTAAAAGACAAACTTGTGCATTATACGAGAATCCCTCCACGGAACCAAAAAGTTCCATTACCTTTTCCCGCTCCCATTGTTCGCATTGTACGCTTATGGGACTTTTCCCCCTCTCGATTTAATTTCTTTAAACGATACTAGCATAAATATGATTGCCATTACATGATTTTCTCCATCCGGATTTGATTTCTTTCAGTGTGCTCTGACTTGACTCCCGTTCCAGCTTTCTCCGCTATTACTTTATACGGCATGAGATAATGCATGCGTGAACATGCATGCATGGAGGGAATTCTTCAAAGTTTTACGCACAATAAAATATGAGTTGAGTGGAGGGAATGCAGGAGCTGAGCGGCTCCCCTCTCCTGGAAACTTTTCCTAACAAAGGTTGTTCTCCCATCGCTCCTCCGAAATTATATTAGGGGAAAGTATCGTGTAATAAAGCAAATATAATGTGTGATCAGTGCAATAAAACGTACTTCCTATTATTAAATGCATAGCGTGTAGCGTGTCTAGATGCAAGTGAGCAAGTACGGCAATCATCATCCGGATAATGGATTGAGTGTAACTGGATGGTTGTGGTGATGCACATTGCATCATTGAAAAATTGCTCAACACTTTCACCAAACGCAATAAACTGCGTGGAGAAAAATGCTAATACGAAGGCATTAGGTTAACTCCTCTTCTCAAAAAAAGTGGATCCACAGCCATTAATAAATTTTAAATATGTATACGAGGAAAAAAGGAAAGCCGTTTAATTTTCACCAACGTACTTCACAGCCATTTCTGATCCGAACCCTTTCACCGCTGCACTAAAGAGGCGAGGCAGTATTGCACATCTACTTGAGTTAGAAAAATGCAATCAGAGTAGAAAGTGGAAAGTTACTAAAGTTTTTTTTTGGGGGGTTTGTTGTTGCTGGTTACGTGCAGAAAGGCATTTACACGGAAGAAAACCCTTACAATAAGCCTACTAGGGACGGACTCTTCATCACTGTATCCATCACTTTCTCTAACGTGATTAACGATATAAATTAGGTTCTAGATGTTTCTGACCCCACCCACACTACTCATTCTTAAAATTGTTGGATGTACATATATTTGTTTAGGATAGTTAGCTACACTAGGTTTGAAGTGTAGCTCTAATGGTTCCTATTTAGCTGAGGGGAGAATCAGGTAAAAAATAATCAATAAAGTCAATGTATAAATAAACAATGAATAACCAGTCGTTTGATAAAGCAATGCTATGTAATGAAATTACGATGTATTTACCTTCTTAACAATAAATAATGACCTGCGACAATGTGCAGACAATTTGTCATGAATTATGAAGTGGGATATGATTATATTATTCATCCAACGATACCTATTTCTTCCTAATGTATTTTTCATTGTTTCAGTTCAGCTTATAATAGTCATATAATATTATGCAATCTGTCTAGTTCCTGCTCTAGATACTTAAATGACAGATTCAGTGATTCCAAGGCTCTCTGAAAGAATGATATCTCAACGATCCTCTTGGCTTGAGACGATATTTTTTTTCTGGAAAGGAAGGAAAACAATAAAAAGGGGAGAGGGAGAACGTGTAAAAATAGAAAGCAGTTTCCCTTTCCTTTGCGGATATTTAGTATCCGCTTGAAAGAACTGAGATGACATTTTCTTCGCTGATGATGACAAGTTCAATCGTCATCTCGTCGACTAGGATGGTGATGACTTTTGTGCCCATGAACACGCACTAAGAAGGCTTAAGGAGGATGCAGTTGACGTTTTAGTAGTATTTAACAACAACCCAGAAAGGAGAGATAAAAGGCGAGATAATTTCCAATAAAATGAATTCTTGACTGATGTCAGTCAAAGTTAAGTTGACGACGGAAATAGCGGGATGGGAATCTCAGAGAAGGAAATGTAAGAAGCTAAAGGTAGTTCTAAAGGGGAACGGACTCTCCAACTATGCATATATCTTTTAAAGTAGTGCCTCGCCTCAAGTCGTGGAAACAGCGTGTAAGCCTTACCAGCTTCCTCCCGCTATTTCATCATCGACATCAATCAGAATTGTCAGAGAGGGAAAGGAACAGAGGAGAGGAAAAAGGAGCCAGAATAGAGGAAGGAAAAAGGGAAGGATGGGATATGGTGGCGGAGCTTTTTTGGGAATTTCATTAATGTATGATCATAAAACGTGAAAGAGGGAAAGGCTGAAGAACACTGGGAACATTTCCTCCGCTTCCTTAAAATCCATATATACTTTCACTTTTCAGTAATAACTAGTGGCGAAATAAAGAGAAGATACGGAACTCAAAATACTAGGTAACTTATATATCAATCGATGTTTTATCATGATGCGTTTTTTTCCCTGCTGCTTTCCCCGAAATTCAACACTTTTTGTAACATTCCTTGGAAATAGCATTCCCAGTATTATGGAAAGCACCACCTCCACCAACCCAAGCGTCGTGCTGAACAAAAGCAGCATAAAGAAAGGGAAATCTAGAAGGCGAAAAAAAATAAAGCATTCAGACTAATGGTAGTCCTTAACACGAAACTGATGGGAAATCTGAACGGAACCATTAGTATTAATGACAATAATAACTCTATATACACAGACATGGAAAGACACATTCGGAATTCCTTTTTATTCCTTTCCCTACAGATGCACAGACGGCTGTTGTGGAGCAAGCAAAAGTCTCTGGAATCTAATGCAAACATTCATATTTCCAAAGTCGAACTCTGGAAAGGGAAAAATGGGATGAATTGAGCTTTGAACAGGGAGCTGCTTGAGTACACGTTTGTATATGGACTACATTCTACAGAGATCTGGGAGAGCCCTCTATAAAAATACATATAATTGGACGGGAAATATAAATCGGTTTGGAATAAGGTATATGTGCTTGAGCAAACGTGCCAACAGTCCTATTTCCCTCATTCGGGAATAAATGTGTATTGTTAACTGGGTAGAATAAATCTTATTGGATCTAATAAAGAGCCCAAGTTTAAAGTACATTTAAAGAGGAATAATGGTAAAGGGAAAGCTCTCCTGCAGTTGTAGGTGCATCGTAATAATTTTAATGATAATTATTAGATCATTTCATTCCTAAATGGTATGGAACGAGAGAAAGTATACAATAGAGGGAGATTTTCTTTTAAAATGAAATATGCAATAGTACCGCAATCAGGTTATAGCCCCAATTTCACAGCATTTCCTATGCGTAGGTATACTGATATGGTGACATAATCTTGAACTGCTTCCACTTACGCTAAAGTAGCTCCCATTTTCACTTTTGCTTGCTTCAGTTTCCTCCCATTTTAAAACACACTAGGCTTAATTAGGTTCAGCATTCACTAACAAGGATAAAGAATATTGTATGGGATAGGGAAAAATGTATACAGCGCCGAATGTTAATGCCTTCTGTAATGAGAATACTGTCATTTCTCTTGAAGACAAACATATTGTCAGCAGAGATAAAGCAATACGGGAAATTGAAAATGGGATAGAATCTACTTTCAAATAGGAAAGAGAAGGATAGTTTTATGGACGCATTATCAAATATTATATGGTTTCCCAATTAAGCTGAATGTATACCAAACGATTTAAATAGCATTTAACTAGTTTTGACCTGAAACGTTTTATTCAGATTCGTATATATAAATCTATCAAGTATACTCCCTTCTATAACATATTTGAGTTGGATTAATTAGGAAAATCTTAAATAAAAAAAAATAATATTCTCCGAAATAAAACCACATTCAACAACCTTGTCATGTGTTTCTCCTTATGTATATTAACTTTGTTTCATTCCATTTTCCAAATCGTAAACAAGATTTTGTACCCATATCGAATCGTCTTGATTCATATCAAATGTCCATAGATCCTTAGTTAGTGTATAGCCCTTCACTTGACTACTTTCTTTCTCACAAGCTTGATTCTCAGAAGTGATCTCCGAGACGGGCAAAAAGTATCGTAGACAGATTCCCAGAATTCTCAGCGAGAATAGCCTCCCTTCCACTCCAGTCTAAAATATATTCTGGATGAGCTGACTCATCATTGTGTTTAAATATTTGCTGGGGGGAAATGAAAATAATTTTTGCTGAGTGTGTATTTGTCATTAATATTAAATCTGGCTATATATGTTAATAAAAAGTTGATTCAACTATTTTTTCCTCCCTAAAAAAAGTCTGGGTAATGCCTAAGTGAAATCGATATCCTTGTGCTTTTTGGAGATGCCATTGTAATCATAAGTTGATAAAATATTATCAAAGTTATTTTTTCTATCCATTACAGTATACTAATGACTAATGATAATCACGGTAAAGCTCGTCAGTCTTGGGTTCGACTGGGAAATAACCATGTCTCAGCATCGTTCATTTGCTGAGGATCAGAGAACAGACCAATCCGGAACAGACAGAGCTTGGGCTGTGCTTGTAATGATCAAGGATAAAGATTATGTCAAAAATGATCGTTGTTATTGTATCAGCAGATTTTTTTTCTCCTTCCGGAAATAATTTTGAGTGGAGTTATAACGAAATACAGTTATTCCGAATGCTATCTCCCTCCCAGCCCCCTTCTAGGTTTGGAGTGGATCTAATTCCTACCAAATTTTCTCCCTCCCCTTCAGCCTGCTACTATGTGGCCTAAAAGTAAAGTAAGTAAGGTGATGATGATGATGATGATGATGAGGCATGATGTTGGCATTGTTATGCTTTTGGCAAGTTGCTTTCGTTATAGGAACAATATAGCTTTATATCAACATCGTGAATCAGGAAGGATACGTGATTGAATGATGTGATGGCCAAAGCTGGAGAGGGAGTAATGATAACGATGTTAAAGATAGTTGTAGTGATTCATTCCTGATCTCCACAGTTCTACATTGCATTGTCTTCCCTTCTAATTGAATCTAATTGTTTCTGACACTCGGCCGGAAAAATCAATTTCCCTCTGGTCTGTAGATAAACGTAAATACGGAAGAACGACAGCGCAGAGGAGATGATAATTGGAGATTGTTTTTCTGTCTTTTGTAATTTGAATTTATCGTAGGAGCATGGATATACTAAATCGTTATACATGCATGTGTGCCAACGTTCTCTGTGACATTGATAATGGGAATGGAGAAGTATTCCAGGAAAACGTGCACTTGCAATTTCCATCAGCCTTGTGTTCAATTAAATGTATTTGATCACGTTAGAAGGGTAAAAAAAGAAATTTTCTTTGGTTTGTTGCTGGAATTTGCACACGTGTCAAGTTCATACAATGCAGGAAGTAATAACTTGGGTAAAAGTTGTAAAATATCTCAGCTTTTTTTTGTTCTCGAAAAGGTTCAGTTTTTTACTATAAATTGAGCTCAAATGAAACATTGTGTGGAAACCGCACTTACGACAGGGTTTTGTATGCGTATTTGCAGCTGTATTGTCGTGAATAATCCAGTAACTTATAAAATTCCTGCTGCAATGAGAAATATTTACATTCTAATGTCGCATGGGCATACCCCCTTCTCCCGGCATTGTTTCCCGTTTACCGTATTTACGAGGTAAATAAAAAAGGGAACAATAAGCAAATCAAATGAATAAAAAGCAGTAAAAATAACATAAATTTGTTTTCTACGAGTTGTGCATTCTCACCTGGAATGAAAGAGGAAAGGGGAATGAATTCAGCAGAATCGTAAAACCACGGATGAGTCTACAGAATGAAATACTTTCACTTCGATCTTTCAGATGAATCGTTTTTCTGACAAATTACAGGAGCCATGCTAGTTTTTATTTGCTAAAGAGGGAGAAAAGTATCGTCAAAGTGGGATGAATATACTCTATTGAGTAAGCGCTTCTTCGGAATTGTTTGATTAAACCTTGCAAGGCTACCATATTTCTTGTTTGAAAAGGTGCTCCCAGTGTCTTTATTGATAGTAGTGGTGCAGTTTACTCTCACCAATAAATTCACTGTGGTAAACTTTATTCACTGAGAGCACACCACTGTGCAATGCAACACTTGCGATTTACCGAAAATGTGTATTTTTTATGTTTTTACTTGCAAAATTATGTTTGCAAATTACCGTAGACAAAACGTTACAGGAAAATATTTTGCTAGTTGCTGAAATACAGTGAGCTACCGTACTTGCACATGGACTTGCAAAAGGTGGGAATAAAAAATGAACTAGAAGCAAGGCAAAAACTGAGAATCAATAATTGACAGAATGATCCTGAAGGAGGGAATTATTGTTTGCACTTCATTTTCATTATGTAGGCTATAATAGCTTCTTTTAAGTGTTGTTTTTGATAGATTGTAATATTGCGTAACAATATTTGAAAATCGATATGAATAATGTCGTATATGCTATAAATTTTCCAAACTTCTCGAAAGTGGAGCAAGTCTAATGTTTCCCCGCTTGTAAACTTGAGAGTAAAGAACCTGCTCAAAAACTGCTTGCCATTTTAAATTCCAAATTGAATACATTAAAAGCTATATCTTGCAACTTAATGGGAAATTGTTATGAAGATGGAACTTTTTAATAAATTCCCTGACGTGTATTATACATGGAATAGTCGAGAAGTAAAAAATTGTGTGCAAATATAATATAAAAAAATATCGTTCATGAGCAAAAACTTTTTCCCCCGGTCCCAGTATATGTTCCTGAAAAAAAAATGCCTTTATGCCTGTAGTCCTGCATATTCCTCTCTGTAGCGTCAGGTTTCCCTTGTCATACTGTTTTAGTTGCTCTCATCAAGTAGCTACTCTGGAGAGCCCAATGTGACCAATATGCACTTTCATTGAAGCCGGGAGAGAACTCTGTTTCATCCTACAAACTGTATCCAATTGAACGAGCATTTGATAAATGTGGCTTTCACAAACTTTTAAAACTCTGCTCTCTATCTCATTCCTTTATTTCCCAACTTTTACGAATGTAAATGTATGTATGGCTATGTGTGCGTCATTCTTTGCGCCTCACATTTTCCGCTGTGAAATGAAAAGAAAAAGGCTAAAATCACCTCTTTTTCCTATTCAGATTGATATGAGCTGGGCTGAGTGTGTGGTGTGAGCCCTATTCTCGCGTAATAGGATCCATTTAACTTTATGCTTCTTTTGAATATAAATCTGTATAGCAACGCAACCGTGCTATAATGACATCATGCCACACATTGTTTTCAAAAGGAGAAAGACACCACAAGGAACAAAGCGGGGGGATCTGTCATGACGATGTTATTCCAAGGGAATAAAAACTAGTGTCGCTTTTTAGTCCAAAGGTTCGCGGTCCGTCTACTTTATATTAGAATAGTTTGTAATGGGATCAACGAGTGAAATATTTTCACCGTTTTCTTGAATAAAAAAAATCCCTCTCGTCAACAACAATTATGCTAATTTCTTTCCCTAACTTTTCAAGCCACATTGAGTCCCCAGTTTTGAAAATAATTTTCACATGAGTGTGACACATCACGTACGGTTGATAAGATAAATAAATGAGGAGGCCCAAAAAGAGACGTGGAAGCTTAGGTGAATATAAAAAAAAAACTAAAAACGTTTCGATGTAATCCTATAACATATTTAGTAGATTATTATATATAGTTGCGAATATATATAAGAAAAAAATATGGCACTGTGTAAAGTAGGTAGTCTACATGCGATACTTATAAGCATAGTCACTTGGCAAACACAAAAATAAACACCTTTTACAAATAAGTTCACTTTCACTTTTCCATATTTTTATGTTGTGAACTGTAACAGTGCATTTGATGTAATAACAGGATTATAAGATCAATAGACAGCATCAATGAAATAATGGAGTGCTTGAGTACTGGGACTGTAATTGAGAACTAAAAATATCTCTAACGGCAACAGAAAGAGTGTCATAAATCAATTTTATTTTGCAATCAGTATGGTTAACTAAACAACAAACCTTTTTGAATGTGATGATGCATACTATGCGATTTATAAGCTCTTTATTTTTTGTGGCCAAGCAAGATCGTTCAAATTTATGTCCCCAATAGATTTTAAAACCTTATCGATTTTAAAGCTGCATAACCTCGAGACAATTTTCCTTCCCAATTCATTGTGTCTCAATGGAACAGATAGATATCATTGTTGTCCTACTAGTACTCGTCGAGTTGTTTGTCTGTAGAAATTCATACATTGCTGCAATCCCAATCCCCCTCCAAAAAATATTGTACATGCTATGAAGCGACCAAAAAGTGGCTGTGATATAAGGGAGCAAGTACAAGAAGGAGAAAAAAATCATTTTTGTTATTATCCCTAAGACTCTTTGGAGAAAAGAGGAGGAAGTATAGAATGGAAAAAAGTAAAGAGGACATTTTAGCTCAATTGCTCATACTGACAGGGATCCCGAAAATCCATTCATTCTCTCTTATGGCACTTTACTTTGAAACAGGCAATTCCGTAGGCGTGATATCCCATTTACAATTGCGGAGTGAGTGGAGGATAAAATTGAAATCGCCCAAACAAATTCTTCCGGCTCATTTTCAGGAAAAACGTCTTGATAAACCCTTGGGTATTACATAGGTTTTATACAGGCAGATGTTTGTTTCGGCTTAGACATCTACTTCCAACACTCATTTTATATTTGTGGGCTCCGCTTATCCCCTCCATCCTGGCTTATACCATTCCTGGAAATATTCTAGCTCAACTTACTCTTACAGAGGGGGATACATGAGCTGTTTCGGAAAGATGGATTTTTTTTGTCGGAGTACATAGAAAAAACTTCCTGCATTTACCGTTATTACAAATATAGCGTTATCAAGTCCCATAGTTTGGAGTTTGCTTCCCACATTGCATCAACTGATCACTTCCACTGTCGGTATACAAGAGCCAAACAAATATCTGTAGGGCTGTACCTATAGGTAGGAACCTTCAGAATGGAAAAATGTTAAATAGCGGAGAAAACTAAGGAAATACTTTTTGGATAAAATAGTAAGTTTCGATGATAGTATAGGGTAACTATATCCATGTTTAAATCCAAGTAGGTACAATACGTATCCACAAAAGTTTTTTTTTCTCTACTCACTGACTAACTAGACTAGACGGTTTGGTGGAAGCGGCGGTGGTGCGGTGGGGCGACTGGTAATCTAAAACGTTTTTTCCAGAAAAAAAAACAAGAGGGGCGACAAATGAAAAATGGACCAATGGGGCACAACCCAAAACCCAGGTTGAAAAGCAAAGTTAAAAAATAGAGAGACTCAATCTGTCTCTTTCCTCAAACAGATCAACTATTAAGGGGAAATAAAAGGGAGGCTGGAATAGGAATATGTGAGCTCAACTGAAGCTCGTGACACTTTTTAAAGGAGAGGAGCAGTGCAAAAAAATTGAACTAAAAGGGAGAAATCGTTTGTTCGGCACTTTTTTCATATGGAAGAAAAACACTCATACACTATTACTTACCTTTAGGATGAGAAAAAAACCTATGTTAGGATACATATGCTGGCTGTTTTAAACCTCAATCTTGAACGTTTTATTTTACAAGGAAAAACTTATTCTCAAAGTAATTTTAAGCTTTCGAAAATTTAGATGAAGAAAAACTACATGGGGATATGAGAGGATCGACTGGCGAAACTAGTTTCCCCTTTCCTTCAGTTTCTTCAACGAAGATTGTGCGAATTCGCTCCATGATGGAATTTTATCTTCCTCAAATTTCTAGCTTAAGCTTTTCCCTCCATATAATAGGTACATTTGCTGGGGAAAAATATCGGTGGCATGTGACACCTTCTTTTTTGTGTTAGATGCTTGTTCATCTTCCCTTGTAAGCTGCTCATATCACTCATAAAACTAACACGCATATTCGTATTTTCTTACAAGGAAAAAAAAGATTCTCGTCAGCAGAGCTCCAGCACCTCTAGATCGTTAACCAATTTTAAACTATTGCTCACCTTTTCCCTTAAAAAGATGTCTGTTCCCGTGCTGGTGATCAGCATCATCGGGATGATGATCATCAGCCCGGGTTTACATTTACAGAAGAGGGGAAAATGCAAGAGGAAAATCTAATCCTATGTTGGTAATAAACGGACCCATCATCAAAAAATCTTTTTCCGTTTCCTCCGCTATTTCTTCATCTTTCTCCCCTTTTTTTAGAGGAACGTAAAATGCTAGAGATCTGAGGGAAGTGAGGAAGGTAAAACTTGAGAATGTGGAAAAAGTAAGGAGAAAACAAACAAAGGAGGGAAAGGGGAAAGATGTGATCCAATTTCCTTTCCTTATCATCTTACTAAAGTTAGGAATATATGAGGAAGAAAGGAGAGCAGCCAGTTTCATCGGGCTCGTATTTATATGTTGCCTTTCGTCCTCCAGCCCCCTTTGTTTTTGTGCTTCCAACATTCTACCATTCTGGTTTAAGAGGCCTTCTTATATTAGGAAAGTGAGTGTATCAATGAGAAACTTGCCCTATAACTTTTTCTCCTTGGTGGGTATAAAATATGTGAATAGGTTTGAGCAAGATCGTTTCTTTTAAAAGATCGTCTATAGTTCTTTTTCAAAGGATAAAAAAGAATATGCATACATAAAAGGTGGATTATATTGGCGACACGACATGACTTTTTTTTCAGTGCCTAACTTCTTAAACTTTTGTGTGTCATTGACATATCATGATTGTGTCATGGTGAGTTTTCGAGTTTCCTGCAGTGATTTTTTTTCCCTTACTCCTTTCTGGTATGTCATGGGAGAGTCATGTGCAATGTACATTTGTAAAGGGAAGGGACCAGGCTCCCTGTATAATGTAGTTTTGTTCGCATAGATTTTGGTTTGAGAGTTGGTAATAATGCCGGTTTTTTGCCTGGGAAGTAGGTGGCATCTTTGCGAGGAAGATTAGGAGGAGGGTGTGCACAGAATGTCTTGATGGTATGGTATCCCCCGACCGAGTACAAAAAATATATATTTGCAAGTCTAAATGAAGGGAGAGGAAGACTGAGGATGGGGCAGGAGCTAGGGACGAGATGTTGGAAGGTTCAACCTTAGTAATTTGATCAACATCCAACAAACTATTCATTTTCCTTATGGACGTGTGCTTCAAAGTAGGCTGTCAATGGCTGAAAGGTATTGTCGACGAGCCTTGATGGAAGGTCGAGAGAAGTATATTTGAACAAGTAAAAGGATGACCCCCCATGTGAGTCATTTTGTTAAGCGACTCCATTTGTCAGGTGAAGGAGGAATAAAATGTGGGTTCCTCATATCTTTGACCGTATCGCTAGGGTCGCGCCACAATAGGTACATATATGTCTGACGTCCTTGTTATTCCTTCAGAGACATGGAATGCTCTGAAGTATGAGAACTATTATGATGAAATTAAAAGTACGGCGTGTGGGTAAAATGGATATTTAGACACATGCTAACCATTATTTTCTTTGGAAATGAGCCCAAAGCACGAACAAAGTAAATAATTTGTTTTGTAAATGAATAAGTACTTAGAGGAATGGGGAACATTGCTAAAAAAAATGATTTGATATGGAGTAGCTATGATTTCGACACTTTCCGCTCCCCACTACCGTAGCTTGTAGCGTATACGAGCTGAGCTATACAACATGAAACCATTCAGTTGAGTGAACAAGTGTTGCTCAAAGTAAGGTTTCAAAGGAAGTACTTGAACGGCAAACAGTGGTTACTGAGCCGTACCTATTGGCATATTACAAAGGCTAATAAGAACAGTAGGAATTTAACCTTCAGTGGAGTGCAGAGACTTGTTCCACTTTTCCCAAAAATCGTTTCAAATTTAATATTACGGCGATGCGAGGCACTGCAAATGAAAGTTGGAGCCTTTGGACGAGTTTTTTTTTGCATTTGATACAGCAGGACTGGGAACACGTCAGCATGCTGTGCCACTACAAATATGCCAGAACTTGTAATGTATTTTTGACAGGCTATTGAAATGCTGGAATGAATGTGGGCTCTGCTCTTGAAATGCATGCAACTTTCACCAAAACTACTTTAGCCGACTATTCCAAATATGCACAAAGGTATGGCTACACAGAACCAACTTCTGGTGATAAGCTATCGTTAGTGAAATCATTAACTAGTACTTAAATTCCATGCTCTCTGCGCAATGGTTTTTTTACTTTGTTAATATATTTAGCCATTTAAATGTTTAATGGTTTCAAAAAATTAGTTGACTGCTTAAAAATTGGTATAAATGACCATACTTTTTCTTTAGGTTTACTTTTAAAAAATCAAACATGACTACTTTCTTTATCAAATTAAACTTAACTGTATGCCTCAACGTTGAATCTGAGTGATCGTGAGCAATAATATTGCAATTTTTTTTAGCAAACTTAAAGAGTTAAATTTCATTTTTACTTTAATTCCCTTTTGAGTCACAAATACAAGGTTTTTAAACTTTTTGGTTTAGAATAGTTAAAGATAATAGTGGCAAACGTCGACGTGGAGTCGTAAATTTGTTGTTTCTTGTTCAAACCGTAAATTTGCTTGGTAGTACTATTATTCGCATAGCTTCATTTACGTAGTATATTGCATTTTACATTGACGCTCTATAGTTGATACAGAATAGCTTCTTTTGCATGGCCTTCGTCTGGAACTCTAATATCTATAGCCCTCCACCCTGTAATTGCAAGGCTTTGGTAGTAACAACATGACCGTAAAATACATCTGAAAGTTTTCTTTTGGAAGTGAAGCAGCAGCTGTTGCTCCGGTTAGTATTTGTATTTGGTTTCTTGAAAATTAATCTAGAGATGTCCAATGAAGTTGTTGGCTTTCTTCTTTGTTTTTATTCACTCGAGGGCTAAAACTTATTTTATTTGTTAAACTTCCAGCCTGTATTTTCTTGGTATAATTGAGCTTCCAATAAATTTCGGGAGCAAAAGTAAACACTCATTTTTGTCTCGAGATCCTTCAGTTTTGAAAACAACTCCATTGAAATACTATGAAAGAAATCATTCTTAAGGATAATATGATTTGCGAAAAATATAAACTTGAGCTATTTTAAGCTCTAGCCTTCCAGCAAAACCCTTGCTTGTTTTGAGGAATAACAGGAATGATTAACCGAAAATGGATAGAGTTGTAATATGTGGGAGTAATATTGAAAGGAAACATTGGAAAAGATTATTGACAGTAACAGGCGACGAACCTTTGACCTCTCGATAACGCGCTCTGAGGAACGTTGTGTGAGGTCGACGCCACTACAGAGTAAAAAAAATTGGGGTGGAGTGAGAGTTACAAGGTTAGGTTTTACTTTTTCCTGAACTGTAACAAGTTTACTTTCCAAATGGGATTCAGATGCATTTCTCCGTTGAGATTCATGTTGTTATGGAGTTTTGAGATGAATACCCCAGAAATATATGATATTATCCCAGTTCATAAGAAACGATCCAAAATGTAACGTAATGTTAAAATCTCCTTCCCCCACCTCATGTTACGCCATTCTACATTGTAGGAAATGTATTGCAAGACAGACTTGCCACGTTGACCCAAGAATCCCCTCAGCATCTAAAGTTTGACATGGATGGTCCCTTACAAGGGAAACCAGCGTTTTTGCTGTATTATTATATGCTTCCTCATTTGGGAGCCAAATTTCTTATTGTTCTAGTCAAACGAGAGACATCAGTGATTGCGCTGCAGTGCAGTCTAATCGTGCTAGGGCAAGGGCTCAATATATTTTACTTGAGCTGCGTAATTTTCAATATTGCACCAGAAATGGGAGAAGGTCTTCCGTAAAGTGCGAACTCTAACGCGCTTCCTTCTTTCCCTCCACACTGCATGTTTGCTTGCACGTGTTTGATAATGCACACTATAATATACATATGGTCTGTTTGTTGAAGTGGGGGCCATTACTGCAAACATGAAATATGCAAACAAGGGGAAAGTCATATCTACTTAATGAGCTTTCTTTTTACGGATGTTAGTGTTAGATTGTAGTTTCGGAAAAGGTTATATTTGGCTAAAGTGCACAATTTGTCCATTCCTTTGTACTTAAGCTATTCTTAGGGTGGAAGTAGAAATTTGCTAGAGTTTTGTTCCAATCTTGTTATGCATGATCCATTCTTCTCCCCCTGTTCGTTTTGAAAAGTTGAGAATTTTTCGGCTTTTCTCTCTCCTTCCCATCCTCAACACATGCTATTTTATTTTCTTTGTAACGTGTGCTCACTCTCTAAAAGATCATGTTTATGGGCCTAATGGGAAAAATTTTCATGATGAAGTGGCGTTCATGGAATGTTAATAGGGGGTTCTTCCCCCATGCCATTGTAAAATTTTATCAGTTTACGGAACAAGCCAGAGAGTTGGCTGGTGGAGAAATATAATTGTAAAATTTGTGAAATTGAGTGAAAGCATAAAGCCTGCATGTATAAATCGTTAGTAGGATCACTAATGTGAAAATTTTCTAAAGTCATCTTGTTCTAAAGCAACTTATGCATCTTTACTTTTTAATCCTGGTGAAAAGTCTCAACTTATTTTTTTACTTTCCGTTTGGATCCTAACGCCTGGCTTGGAAACCCAGGGGGATCGGAGTAAGATGGGGTTAAAATTTGAAAATGTAAATGTGCATATTGACCTGAGATTCATTTATCATTCGAGAAAGCCAAGTGAGATTTTTCATTATAAATTAGTTTTCCTTCAACGTAATGAGCAAGATCTTGAGGTTGATGATGTCATAAGGTTTCGAAAGCGTTTATACGTTGCCGAATCCTATAACTGAATTAATCATAACATTAATTTACCAAATTATTCATCCTTATTTGTGTGGAACGTTTATAGATGTAAGGACCAAAATCCGACTTGAATGACTCAAACAACTCGTCTTTCAGCCATTTCCAATTGCCCTAATTTCCTAATGTAGGCTAATTTCTGAAAGGCATCTCCTTCCCCGTTCACTATCCATTCAGGCTACATAATATGAAATGAGTCCATTTAAGTTTTTGTTTTATATGCTTAGCTTCTAATTATAGAGGATAAAACACGACATCAAAAGAGATAACTACTTACTGTCTTCCTAGAGGGACTCATTTCGAGCTTACAGTATGTGTTTTATAGGGAATATCATGCTCACCAAAATCGGTTTCTGCGGAAGGACTTAACTAAGCCGGCAAAGTAAACATATACTTTCCTTCATCAAGGTTGAATAGACAATTTTTGTGATTCATTCATAATAGTGAGCACATGTACAGGGCTCGAGAACAAAAAAAAGCTATTGAGCTCGAGCTACATGATAATAATAATAAAACAGGGGCACGTATATTTCCTCCTTCCTGTGACTATGTCCTCCTGGCAGTCTCCTTTTTTGAAAAGAATATAAGACGAAAGAGCACACCACCACCACTACCATATACCATCAACATCATCATCGTCCTCATCACCCACCGCCACGAACTATTCAGTGAATGGGGAAGGGAAAAAAAGACGTCGACAACAAAAGAGGAAGTGCGTTGGCGTTCTCCTACTTGAGATGAAGAGAAAATGAGGTTTAGATGGATGTGAAGAATGATTGGATGTGATGAAGGCTGAGAGAGTCATTAATCATTCATTGGTGGTTAGATAATGAGGGGGAATGACTAAGGTTGGAGACATTTTACTTAAACTTCAATCTCCGTCGTCTTGATTCTTATTTTGATGCTGTCTCCTTTCTCTCTCCTCTCTCTTCCGTCTTCGTCCCTGCTCTCCAGAAAAACCCCTTTTCTTCCTTTAGCCTATTTTCCTTTTCAATGGGCTCCTTGTGGATTTTACATTGACTGGAGAGATAAACCCTATGTATATATGTACCTAATACTAGCATCCCTAAAAAATGAAGCCATTATACATTGATCTCCAGCTTTGTCTATTCCGATTGCACTCTCCTTGACAATGAATGGACGAGATTTTTACTCAGCAGAGATGGATAGATAGAACATCCCAGATTTTTGGCTAGTCGGAACAAAATAGACTGTACTTGGGTGTGTGTGTACGTTCATGTGAAAATGTACAAATGAACCGAATAGACTTATATAATGGAGCTCAGCAGAGGCCCTTTACATTTAACACACTCAATCTCAACCACATAATAATGTATTCGCATTATGTACGCCTCTTTTCAATACTTCACTGTTTCATCGTTTAGATATTTATCCATTCTAGTGTATAATAGTTACTGAGCTGCTTAGTAGTTCTTCATATTATTTTCCGCACGTAGATTCATATTTCAGTTTCCCCCCGCGTGGATCTATAGGGGAAGCCTGTTCAGACTGTTTTTGTCACAGGATTAACTATCCATTTTTAGCCAAGTAAAGATTTTACGGCTGCATTGTCCCAGAGCTAGTACAGAGATAAGTAGAAAAATAACAAGGGGAAGAGCAATTTTCTATATTTTTAAAACTTTTCTACTCGAACTGAATTTCCGAGAAAGACAAGTGTATGTGTGCAGAGGGAGGGAGAGGAGTATTGAAAGATTCTTTTCACTTGAAGTATTGGAAAAAAGGGAGAAAATAAAAATTGGAAGGAAAGGCTGCCTGCTACATGGCCTATTCATAAATCCCTGTGAAACCCTCAAGAAACATTTTCTTCCTCCCAAGTGATAGCTGTAGACAGAGGTGGTAGCGGCGGTGGCAGAGGTATTACCACCGCAACTTGGCTGGTCTGTGTACTCGTTTTTCTTACTTCCTCCTTCCTCCTTGAGACACAAAATGGAAAGGAAGAGTTAAACTCACATCTATTTTCCAAAATAAATTGACCTAAGATTGAAGATGCCTATCGTGTTTTACACTTAAAAGGGACCGCTCCACATCCTTTTTTCTTCGTTACATGCATTATAGCTGGTAAAAGGAAAGTTTAGAGGAAGAAGACGAAATGTCTTTTTTCATGAATCAAATGACCTCGGACCTAGAAGTGTGAGGGTACTTTTGGGAGAAAAAACTTAGGAGAGAGAGAGAAAATGGAAGGGAAATAAGAGCGGAAGGAGTTACGACATAACCATGTTATATACATATATGCTTCCCAGAAATATCGGATCCAAGCTAACCCCTATCGTTAGAGAGGAAAAAAGCGGAAAATGGAATTTGTTCAATATAGCTAACATAAACTAAATTTTAGCCTGGCTTGCAACGTTGAAAGGCTTCCTTACATTAGGAAAATTCATGCTTTTTCTCTGGCTCCTCTAAATAGGCCCATATATATATACTTATATGAATCTTGCATTGTTTCCCCTGACATATCCGAATAAAAATGGTTATCTACATTTTCTTGAAAGTGAAGTATTTCTCCCAGTTTCAATTGCTCTGCTCTCAGGAAGTAAAACTTTTTACCTTTTTATAATGCACTTATTAAGTTGTAATCTTGGAAACATGAATACGTATAGTAATATTTAATCGACTACTTACTGTAAATAAATAATCGTCATTAATCAATCTAATGCTTTGCTTTAACCATATACCCACATACTATTTATTGTCTCTCGTTACATTAGCATTTGACATATATGAGCATAAGACGTAGCAATATATATTTTTCAGATCAGTTTTCTCAACGATTTGTCCAAAATTGGCGTGTCACCTCATCCCAATTACTGCAAATGTATTAGCATCAAAAACGGAAGGTAAAGGAAATTAATATTTATAACGTCTTAGGTAACTAAATTTATAGCTCTCTTAATCGTAAATGTTGAGTTTGTAAAAGATTGGCATGAAAAGGTAGTAGTCCTTTTTTTTAAGTAGTAGGCATTTTTTTCCCAGCGTTCACAATATATTTTTTTAAGTTCATATAGATATTTGCCTAGAAAATGCTGCCAATGTAAATAATATGTTTGACATAAAAACACCTAGCCACTGCCCAATTTGTTACATATATATACAATTAGACTTCCTACCAGTGTCCATTTGTTTCCCCAAGAGGTGTATACAAACGCATGTTAGATCCCCACGTGTATAAATGTGTTTACCTATCACATGGATTGTATCACATATTATGCATGTTTAGCCCAGTAAAATCAGATATAACCAGAGCTACTTTTTTAACTAACCACATCAAGGGAGGAACTGTCAGGTGACTTGACTTAAATGAATTGTTTTTTATATATTTTTTATTCAAAAGGAAACGCGCCGATAATACTACTCTCATTTGGTTCTATAATGGGGTTAGTGGACAAAGTTTAAAAGCTCAAGTGTGGAAAATGACCATTTACCAGAGAAATAACTATGTGTGTACGGCAATACGTTTACAAACTGCTTTTGAATATTATTTATGTTTTTATTTTCTCATTCACTAGAGACCCAGGCCATTTGCATTTCGTAGAAATTCTGCTAAACTGGCTTTCGTGGATTTGAATTGAAGCAGTGAAAACCGTTTGGTCACTTTCTCCGCTTTTATGAAGTGCACATGGCAAAAGAAGTCCTATATATGCTTTGGTTTTTTTTGTGGTAAATAAATACTTGGCTATATGCATGACTAATTCTTAAGTTTTTCCTTCAGATGATGTGCTGCACGCAATGAGCATGGAGAAAGAAACAAACCAAATCTATTTCTGCCTTTTTGTAACGCAAGTAAAAAAAAACATCCGGTTTCCCTTCCACTAAGCTTCAAATGAGATGCAATCATATATTGGTAAAGTTTTGACACATCTGCAACTTTCTTTTTACTTAATAAGGTCAACAACCAAAGTGAATTAGTGGAGGGGAAAGAGCAGGAAGCCAGAGTCGGAGAATAAACTTTTCCATTTTGGTAATATTAGGTAATATTAGGTAGTTTAAGGGAATGCGTTCTCTTCTATCTGTACTCAATTATCAGTTTGGATTTGTGGTCCCTCTTTTTTCTCGTTAGACATTAATTTCTCTGCCGATGGTATGTCTTCCATTTCGCTCAGTTTGCTCCTTTTGTTCTTAGTGGAGAAAAATGGTATTACGCTTTCGTATCATGAAATAAGAAGATTGCAAATAACTCATTTTTATCACCTCAATCTAATCTAAAAAAGAAATGCTTGGTATGACTGTAGGTGGCGTCAAGTTTCTCTGCCAGTGGGGAAGGGGAAAGAAATGATTTTTTTTTCTTCGAGAGGCTTTATCAATGCCTCAGAAAGTAAGTGGGTATTATGCATGTAAGCAAGCCTTCACATAATAAAGGGGAAGACGTAAGCTCTTATGTAGGCTCTTATTATTTTTACAAATACAAACCATTTTTCCCCTTTCTCCTCTATTTGATGAAAGGGGAAAGGGTAAAGCGAGAAGAAATAATAGAAAGAAGCGGAAGAGAGAGAAAATCAGGAGGAGGCAAACAGGAAAGTGCCTCTCTTCATGATCATCTTGATGGTTATAAAAAGAAAAGAACTGATTTCTCTATGCCTGAACGATTTTCATGATGTAGTTAGCAGTTAGCTCGTTTCCCTAGTTTGCTGACCGAGTTTTCTTTCCCTTTTCTCTTGATCCTGCCACTTTACTGATAGGAACCATCCCTGGCTTACTTTCACATTCTTCAACTTATTTCTTTCTCTTCAGTAATCCTGCCATACTCCGAAGGAATCGGCTTTCCCTATGATCAAGAGTGAAGGGAACAAATGCACAGAGAAAGAACAATTCCTTTCTGGATCCCTGAATGTAGTCCTCCCGGTGAAGAAAAAACTTTTTCGCTAAACTAGGTAAACTTCATAATTTTTTCGGGCTTGGATTGTGTCAGGTGTTTGCCATCCTAGCGTTAATGTTAGTGGCAAACTAAATATTCTCTCTTCTTTATCAAATGATAAAACATGTTGGACCAACTTGGAAAGTTTGGAGAGTACGACCAGTCCAAACAAACAGAAATAATAAGGAGGACTGACAATCCGAGTTTGTTTTCGTATGTTGACAATTTGACTGCTTTAAATATCTTCAGATTCTACGGCACATGATGTTCCTTCATCCGCTCTGCAAAAAAAGTTTCTTAATTATTACAGTTTTACCATGTAAATTTATGCGAATTTATTTAAAATCACTGAAATAAAGAAAAATAAATAAAAGAAAAAAATTATACTTACAAAAAACACAAAGTATTTGTCAGTAGGGACACCGAAAAGAATAATCCACCTCACTACCTTCCAGTGGCATATGACATAAGATTGAGAAGACGCAACCTCGTATCCTTAGTACTGGGAATGTTTAAACATGTTTATAAACAAACTTTTCGTTTCGTTTTGTACAATAAACGTTTCAAAAACAA
>JAQGAH010000768.1:0-25848 GCA_034696885.1 Lepidocyrtus paradoxus | reverse complement strand
TCCAAGTCCCGGTCCAGGACTTGGACTTGGACCGAAATGTACTTCGGTACAAAAAGGACTTTCGGTACACAGCTCTGTGTATTAGGAATATGTGTGTTAGGAATACCTAGTAAATTGCATCCCATTTAAATTTTAATTAAACTTTTGTCATACGTTTTTTATTTATCTCATATAACAATTTGTTTTAGTTCATGTGAAGTAATGTACAAGTCATTAGAAGCATAACTATAAATCATTATTTCTATTTTTGCTTTCTAACTTATCTATTTTGAAAGCGTTTTCCTTCACTCCATGTTTTCTATAGCTATTTAAAGGAAAGCAGTTTTTGGAAAATACTTAATTGATCTGGTAATTATGAAACAAGTATCTAGTTATAACAATTATGGTAATGAAATGATGACACACTCTATGCTTGTGCAAAATCTATGTCGCAGTTACAGTACATTGTCTAGGTTGGTGAGTATAATTCCTCATGACTCATGATCCAACTTAATAGTAGTTTTGGCGACGCGTCAGCTCTCCTGGCGTCAGCTCCCCGTCTCCATTTTCGTCGACGAGCCGCTCTACAACGAACCTTGCTACTTCGGGGTTATTCTGCAGTTCATCCACCAACCAACTGTTAGGGTAGTTCCTGAGGATTATCAAAAGGTATAATCGAACATCAGTTAACATAAACTCCATCAAAATTGGAGTGGAGAAGAGCTCATGGATTAAGAATCTGTTTGTATCACGTTGCCCCGACATGCTGAATTTTGTCATAAATATATTGTTTGAAATAAATACTACGCCCACTCCAATTAATACTGATAGCTATGACTGTTGATGATGATTCCAAGGAAAATAGTGATCGATGTAATAATAACCGTAGGCATTATCTTTCTAAGCTTTACTAAGCTGTTACTGTTGATCTAGTTTTGAAGTCAGTTTGACTTTCTAATTTAATTAATGCACAGCTCATGATGACATAGTTCTGAATATTCTGACAGGATGGTATTCAATTTCAATTCAATTTAGAAAATGGAATTTACGTATGGAATTGTGTTTTCGATAAAATACTTTAAGCCAGGATGAAATGCCGTTTGGGTCAGACAATGGCTTAACCGTAAAGTTGACAGAAATAAACAAAGAAAGTAGACAGTATAATGGCAAACTATTAGTTTCTATTATTTCCTAAGAGTTATGAGTATATTGATCCAACGTCTTCAAACAGTACTAAAATAATGCTTCATTTTCATTCAATATAACGTGTTACAGAAACTTTGCAATGTGAGAGTAGAGAGGTTTCATTCAATGGGGAGAAGTGATTCAAATGCCTCAGGAATCATGTCGAATTACCCTTCAAGTGACAAGTCAAGCAATGTACAAAAGTACAAAGTGTAGCAGCTTGCATTATAATTTACTGCTCCAACTTATGCTTTCGTTGGAATTAAAATTAGCGATTACCTTGATCGCATGAAATTCCAAACTTTATCAAAAATTGAGGTCGATCATTAGAAAAATGACGGACAGAAATGTTCTAAATACATTTCCCCCTAACCTGACTATTATTTTTTAAATTTTAAGATCAAGGTGCGTTTGCTTTTTTGAGGGAATGAAAGGGAAAGTTGCGCAACCTACAAACAGTCACCACCACATGACCACCCACACCTTGATTAAACAGTAGGAAGGATATTTCTTATGTTACAGTTGCTCGAAACATGCCAAGTCTGGCTCGTAATTGTAATTAACAGGATAAATCTCTATCTGTATCGGAAGCTCTATGCCAAAGGCTTATGAAAAATCCTTCCCGATTTCTCGGTATGCTTATGCCACTATAGATTCTACAAAGTTGATTACTACAAGGACTATGAACATGTTATAGTATATATATGCTTCATTGATTGCTTTTTCGCCTCAGTTCCGGCAGCTGAAGTTCAAATTTTTACTTTCCATTCATACTAGAATAAAAATGTTTGAATATTTATGCATGGTTATCTCCTCATATCAATTTTATTTTTATGCATCAAGTGCAATTGTGATTGCCACATTGCAAGTGAAAGTAAAACAGCTTCGGGCTCATTGATGCGGTTTACCTATCAGAATCTGATGAGTCGGTCAACAAAATTTAAAAATAAAATGTTGCTTTAATTAGGGCAAGCCAAGTCTAGTGAAACTAGATGTCTGAACTTCCATATCATTCCATCATTATTCGTTCCTGTAAAACTTTCAGAATTTTTACTCACGTTCTACTCGAGTCCAAGACAACAGGGAGAAAGCCTTCATAGCTGGAAGGAGCTAGAGCCTGAGCTGAGGCTGATCGACTGTTGGCTACTAAACTACCCGGATCCCGCTTTCCAAACCCTCTGGCTGTTGATAGCTGGGAATTGCGAAAGCTTGCTCTGTTAGTTCGCGTCAAGCCATTACGCCCTGTGTTTGTGTTGGTTCCTGTTGCCATCGTCGTCCCTATTATCATCACCGCCATGATCACTCCAAATATGATGGAATTCAGGATAAATCGAGACATTCTGCACATTAGAAAAAAAAACCAACACAAAAATTTAAATCACAGATTTTGCATCATTCATACTTTTACTCTGGGCAAAGAAAATTGTGCGCAAGTTTATCATTTTAATGCGGAAGAACATTGTTTTAATGCGCCCAAAATACAAAGGAGAAAAGGTAAAATTTCAAAAGAAATGATCATGAGATAACCTGATAGGAAACTTTTAATCAAACCAGCATAGACAAAAAATACGTGCCCAACAACGCCCATATGGATATGGTTGAATTCAAGGAGAAAGCAAATGACTGTTTACCCAGCTAGTGATGAAATTATGGAAAAAATATTAAATTTTCTCATGGTTGTTGACCTGAATTTATGTCTATAGTGTTGTGTATGAGGTGTCAAATAGTTTGGCATTCATATAACCTATCCTTTGTCTTTCTGTTTGTAAGTTAAGGTTCGTTATGTAGTTAAATATTAGTTAACGCCAGTCTCTTCGGATTAGTTTGAAATCCCGTTATCACTGTAAAACGTACTACATGCGTTAGTATACGAAATGTTTTTAGACGCGTTAGCTGAATCTATTCTTACTTACTGTTTTTTTTAAAGAAAGTTGAATATACAATTAAAGAAACAAGTTAAGTAAGGAATATAAGTTAAACTTGCAGTAAAGTGTCTGGAAAAGCACATTTTTCTTTACGAGCAAATATAAATTGAATAGTATTTCCCTTGCCAAAGAAATTAACACGATTTTTAGCATTAATCCGTCTAGTCGTTTCCCTGTAATAAAAAATTTTCTTTTGACGAACAGAATAAAAAAAACTTTCTGGTTTTTGCAAATTTTCATGAAACAGGTTTACTGCCTTTTATGGCTCCTCCTTTACACCTGTGGAACCGAAAATCTACATTTACTACATGGGCAACAATAAAAAAGAAAATTGCGTAGGTTTAGGTTAGGCAGGGGTAAAAGAATCTCTACATCTTTGTTGCAAACAACAAACTGAGTGATTGCGGTCTGATGGGTTATAGGGAGGGATGAGGTGAGATGGGGTACTCTGAGTCAATAAAACAGGATGGCGATGAACCGTTAATGTAGGAAACGGACTACTTGCTTGAGACCATAAACCAAATCTACCAGTGAATGCTTTCATCCCACTCATCATAAATGTATGGGAATGCTCTGTGAGTTCGGAATAATAAATGGAAATGGGGGAGAAAGGGACATGACATGTCTGTCAGGAGGAATTTATTTTGTGAGTCTTTTGTATTTAGAGAAAAAACCGAGATGGAAAATGGAAGAGGTTGGCGCTTGGTCTGCATTAGAAATTGGAAAAGGGAACTCAACTTACTTACGCTAAATATCATGTGCATATAAAGATGAAGCAGAAATTTGCTAATAGGATGTGAAAGTTTTTTTTTTGGAGATGGAGAAAGCCGAATGCTTGGAAATGAAGTGGGGATGTGTAGATTGGTTTTGATTAGAATTGGAATATGAAAAAAATCTTTAAAAGATAAACTTAAAAGGAAGAAAGACAGTTAGCTTTTAAAATATTTTAATGCAAATAATACAGATTTTTTAAAGAAGCAAACATGCCACAAAGTTCTTACCTGGTATAGCTGGCTCTTGGGCTGTTCCGACGAAACCACCACTTTTCCAATTAAATTATTTTAACTTTTATGCCTAGCCCTTAATTCCTTTGCTTAGAAAGTGGTTTATAAGTCAAAGAGTATCTTATGTCACCCTTTATGCTTCAAGATCAAGATGCTCCAACACAATGAGAGTTAGAGGATAATTCAAGGCAAAAATTAGAATAAGGAAATAAAACTAATGAATCAAAATGATTGATTTTGTTTAAAAGTATGAGAAATGAAAATCTACGAGTATATAACTTGTTGCAATATAAATCGTAAAAATTTGTGTCTCACAATGCCCCAATTTTTATACCCCTTTCCCTTTTATCTAGTAAGACAGTCTGAGCTGAACTTGTATTCTCGCACTTTCTCCTACAAATCCAAATGGATAATGAGCATGATGGTCAGAAAGCTACACCGCTTTTATACATGGTGTGGAAAACTTCAAGCTATTGGTCGCTTTCTCTATTTTCCACACTCTTTTTTAACTTGAGCCCGATGAATTCTTATAATGAAACTATGTTTCATTATGGTTTTGAGCTCGACAAGCTGTTTGTCCGTCTGTCTGTCTATTTATGAGCAGTATAACTTTCGACCTTTCTGTTTGCGGCTAAAGATAGGTATGAGTCATAGCTGGGTCGGATAAGCTCAAAGGGCAACATCCGGTCATCTCTTCCCCCAGAGGAAGGTCAAATTTTATATACGTAAGGTCTGTATAATAATTATGAAAACACCGCCTTGAAGATCATGTATTCTGGGTAATGGATACATTTTTGTGTAAATCTTTTTTATGCATTTTGTTGACTATAAAGTCAGCTTTATTGTGCCAATTTTCCAATTAACTGGTAATGACCTTTTGGAGATATAACATTATATTAATACCAATACCAATACCAATTATGAGACCAGTCCGTAAAATCATACTATTACCTAGTTGACTACAGAAATATTTCACCAATTAACTAATCGTAAGTTTTTATGTGTTGTATTCGATAAACGAATGATCATAAAAATCAGTGCAGGGGTTTGAGGGATACAAATCCAACGTGTTAATAGGATTTCTGGTCTTCCCTTGACTTTGAGGCAATACTTGGCAGGAGGTTGAAATTTATTATTGCTTTTAGAACTAGAAATGTTCTCCAAATATTGCTACATACATACATACGATGGCACCCAATATTCATATTGGTTACCATTTTTGTTTGGATTACCAACAAAAGTCGAGTCATTTTTTATAAAGGTTTATAAGGCACGTATATGAAAAAACCAGTAGAAAATTTTAATGAAGACTTAACAACTCTCAACAAAATTTTTAGGCAGCGTATTGGTTAAAAAAAATCGTTTCATCAGTCTCTCGAGTGTTTGTTCGGTTTATTTTAGGATGGGAAAGTAACTCGACACTTAAAATCTCGGTATTTTACTTCCCTTCCACTTGCTTGAGCATAAAACACCTTCTCATATGGATTATATTATTCCCTTGTTTCCTCCCACGTACAATTTATCTCAAAACACAAAAGATGCGGAGATGACGGCGAAATGTTGATCTAAAATTGTGATGCGATGATGCAGGGGCTGATAAATCCCTCCCCGCTTATTCCACCACCGTCAATACGTCACCCACTTTTACAATTTATTGGGGAGATTTCCTGAAGGAAATTATATAAATCTAACATGGTAGATATGTATTTCTCTCTAATTTTTATTCCAATTTCCAGCCTACTTTCAGTTTCCATTTTCATACCGTTGTCCCTTACTTACTTACGTATGACAAGGGATAGCATCAGTCCACCTATTTTTAACTGTGTTAAAGCTTAATACTTCCTCATCCCATTACATACTACCTTAATCTATTTTTACCAAGTCTGTACATAAATAAATCCTTTGATGGCTAGTAATTGTGTGAAGTTTATCGAAGACAAGTAAAATGATCTGCATCCTATCTTGGTCACGCTTCTGGCTTTCCGGAAAAGTTTGAAGGGGTAAAAATGGACTGTATGGTCTTGGTCTTTTGAGATCAAAGAACAAACGCATTGAATAGACAAATATGTGTTAGTTGATTTCTCCGGATTACAGATAAATGATGATAAAAATCACACGTTTCGACTTTGTGGCAAAACGTATTTCATATCGCATCTTCCTAAGTAAAATCATGTCATATTTTTAGGAAATTAACTGTGTGACTAAAATGCGAAGACTTTCCTTTAAATAATTTTAATGTTGAATCCGTTTTTTTAATTTCTGATATGATAATAACAAAGATGACTACAAGGATATGGTTATTCGGATAAAATGGCACACCTTCTCTACTCAATGGTATCACTTTCATAAGAATTGCAGCGGAAGAGCAGTTCGCTTTGCCTGTGAATGAGGATTTTTATCATTACAGTACGTTTGTAACTGTACCATACTTTCACTTTGTCTAATGAAAAGGCTAGGATGACGCAGCTAGGTGTCATTTTTATGGTCAGTGTGATACTTTTCCTCAAACACACTTTCTTTGTGGTGTGGTATTAAAAATGTAGCTTCATCATCATCATCAAAGGTACTTTTTCCCTACAAAAATAGTCTAGTTTTTAGCTAGCTTACTTGCAGCTTTCCATTAAGCTAACAAACAAAACATGTTTAGTTTTTTAACAGTTCCTGCCGGTTGTATGTTATTTTTACAAAGACACAAGTACCTCATTCCAAATACATTTGTATGTAAAGTTTGCAGAGTCTATTTTAAAAATCTATTATTGAATCCCAAATCCTGGCCCTGTACTAAGACTTTAAATAGGGATATGCAAGGGCTAAGCTATCCAAAGTCATTCAGAAGGACGACCAGGATGATATGATGTTCCAAGGTGAAAATTAGGGACAATAAATAATGACCATTATAAATAACAATTGTATGTCATCATATCTCTTTCATCTTTGTAAACCCCCACAGAACTGGATTGATACAAAAAACTAAGTAGAAAAACAGAAAAGATTTCCTATGAGGTTTATTAGTTTAATTAAAGATGGACGCACATAACAGTTAAGCCCACGTGGTATTCATCATCATCATTGTGTCGGGGAGAAAATGATTAATTACTCCATTTAGACCACCCACATTAATATGGGCTTGAGCGAGATGTTATTTCATTTCATTTCTTGCGATAGATCACACCTACCCCATATCCAATCTCCACATGCTCGACTCATCTCTGTAATAGATTTTGAATTTGTGATCTCATTTCTGAGAAAATCATGCCGAGATGAAGCCTCAAGTACTTTTCTACAAAGATATGGTTTTAATTAAGTTAAAATTGTTTCAAACAAAGGTGGATTTATCCGTCATATTTGCAGGATGGCTTATTAATGTTGATCTGTTGTAAGCTTTGGTTGTTGTACAAATGAATTGAACAATGAAACCGTTACCTTTCTCCCTCTAAAAATCCTTTGCCTGGCAGCAGACAAAACGCAAAACCAGTAAGGAGCAATCGGATCGTAAATACCAGGAAGGAAAATTATAACGCTTTTATTTGATGCCTGACTGCGAACCCCTGGAGAAAGCTGTATCATTTTGAAGGGCATAATGATGATGGGGTGAGTAGAATAGAGGGGGTTAGTAAAATCTCCAAGGATCAATGAATCAGCAAAGTGCCATTTTCAATTACATCGTGTCATCGTGTGAATGTAGCCCTGCCTTAGTCTATTTTACGTTAGTTCTCCTCATTAGTGAAATCTCGATATTCCTTTCTAGAATTGGGGCATTGTGATACAATTCCCTTACCAAACCCAACCTACTGAACTAAATAGGGCATCCCCCTTTCTCTTTCTGACCAACTTTCACCAGATAAAAACTCATATTGTCGTTTCCGTTACTTTCTAATTGTTGCAACAGTTTATTTGAGATTTGAGAAACGTTTACCTATTTGACGTTGTATAAAATTTCGATGAAATGAAATGTTAGGGACCAGCTACCAGCTAAAAATCCTCTTCTCGGCTGTCTTTCTGTAAATGAAAGACCTCTCCCACTAACCTTTCGCAATACACATTATTACATTCACGGGGAAAAGTGTCCTGGGATTATGTCATATAGTGTCCTACTCTTCACATTCAACAAGAGCCAAATATTCCTAACTGGTGAAATTAAAACAAGTATTTGTAAATACATACCTACGAGTATTTTTTAGCAAACATGTGAGATGATGTTTGCAGATTAAAAATTCTTCACAGACTGTACCTAATTGTAAGAGCTTAAATGTTCATGTTCCCGTGTATTTACTTTTCAGGAAAACAAGTTGAGAAATAAAGTGGCTGTTATTGTGAAGCAGATTTATGTACTTATTACAGCCATTTCGTAATCAACCTAGAATCTGCGTTGTATTATGGTGAAAATAAAGATTCTGCGAATGAATGGCAGTTTCAATATAAATATTTTATATGATGCTGATAAGAGGTAATAATAATATTAGGAATGTAATAGGAAAAAATGTGGTCTATATGCCACTGTATATTTTATAGGCAATATACGAAATATCATTTTTACCCGTAACAATAATTATAACAAATACAATTGAGTAAAAAAGTATAAAAGCTTTTTTTGTAATATATAATCTACCATCTAATCATCAAATATATTTTTCCTTCTTTTCACATTCGGCCCCCCGTCCCCGTCTCCACTCGTATCCAAGAAGAAAAAGGATGAGGAATCAGTTGTGGATAATCCTAGCGCTTCGCTATCCTCTTCACTCCCTTCATTCTTTGGAGGTGGCAATACAAGAGAACTTCTTTTGAATCCTGAACTGATATCACTTTCACCGTCATTGGCGTTCTTTGGAGGCGGAAGCTGAAGCCTTCTTCTTGGTATGGAACTCGGTTGACTATCATCATCAGTCTTGCTTGTGGAGTCCATACGGTGATTTCCATCTTCATCGTCATCATCATCGTCATCAGCGTCTAACGAAATTTCGTCTGGATTGAAAGAGTCCTACAAATAGAAAAAACAGGATCCGAAATTTTGACTTTGTCCTACATATGTAGATTGTAAACTATTCTCTGCAATCCGTATTGATTATGATTACATCAGTCCTTGAAGTTGTATTCATTGTAACGTCCATATGTACTCTATCTGTATAATCTTCATCGAGAACCATATCGCTACCAGAGACGCTTTCCAGAGAGACCAGCAAACGAATAGGGTCAACAATGTCCAGTTTAAAGCAAAACTCTTTGGTGAAAGGATTCTCCTACATTGGAAATTATGAGAATTTTAATTCACTTGAAAACATTCATTAAACTCAAATCGGATAAACAAATGAAAACATACAATAGGCATGGCTGCTCTGGGCCGTTCCCCTTCCACGTATACAGGAGCAGTCTGTTGGAAATTGTGTTTTATGGTCAAGTCTCCATTGAATAAACTCTGGATTTCTGATATTTCTTCACTTGTGGGACTGAAATCCGATCTATTTACACAAATTCCATAGGATAAATGATGAAAATTTCAAAAGCTTCAAAATCTTTTCAATAACTACTTTTTCATGCTTGATATGCAATACCTGGAACCATAACCAGGTCCTGGCATAAAACAAGGCTTGTCTTTTGCACTGACGAGATCATTTGTTGACTTTAAAATTGCCAGCCACTCTGAATCAAACTCAAAGCTTGGGTTGACGTCGTCTCCTTCAGAAGGAATTTCAATTATCTAAAACAATGTCAGGATTTTTATTAGTAAGTAAATACTTCATAATAGCTATTGAAATGTTATTATAAGAGTTTTCTCGGAAGTTTTTGCTAACCTGTAGAAACTGTCTTCTGGGCAAGACCTTATCCAAAGCAAGGAATTTTGTGGTCTTTACGTCATCCATTTTGGACTCCTGATGTTGCCCTACAGATGTTGAAGCTTCGCTGTTTAACTCAGGGTTATCCTTACTGATTTCTGCACTGCTTTCTTCATTCAAAGAACTCTCCTGAAAACGGGGATATGATGAAAGCAAAAATTAATCTACAATTTTGGCGTAAAAATATAAAATGGTAATGGCCTCATAATCACATGCTAATTAATAGCGTGTTATTTATTATAGAGATTAGAAGCGTATGAGCAACTTTCATTTATTTACTTTATCCTTTCAACTTACAACAGTGGAGGGCGAGATCTCAGAGTGGGAAACGCAAGCTGCGAATTTAACATGCATGTGAGCAGAAAACCAGTAGGATGGCCGGAGAGCTTCCATAATCTCAGTGAGTGGGCGACTTCCCAGCTCATTCCTTTCGATTTCATCCCTGTTTGTTGATAATGTTTCATTAGAGTAAACACATGAATAACAATTTTATGATATTCTCAATATTAATGAAATGAGAGGAAGCTGAAAATTCACAGGAATTATTTTTAACTCTGCTATATTCAGAAATGTCTCAATCTCCCCCAGATTGAAATGTAACGTTGTACTACCTAAAGAACGGCTTTTGTCGGAGAAGACGGTCGCAATCTCCATACTGGTGGATGCCCTTGGGCCAATCGTGGGATAAAACAATGTCAATGTGTTGTTTAAGCTGTTTCGAGGAAAGAGAAAGCACATAATATTAAATTTTCATAATAAACTACGATATATCTGAACGTATTAGCATGGGATTTGGCAATTTTTTTCTCGTTGCTCATCTTATTTACCTGCTTTAATCTAAAAATATCTAGATTCCTGTAATGATACACGCTCCTAATACTGCTCTGGTCGTAAGGGGGATGCTCATGTCTTCCTTTAAGGTAGTCGTGGCCCTGCAATTATTAAAATTACGATTAGGATGTTGAGAAAGTGTTTTAATTACGAACGAAGTCAACTTTAATAACAGTCTGTGAACCTTTTCCCTTGGAGCAATATAATATACTCATTTCATAATCATCTTGCAAGAAAAAATGGATCCAGATAAGAAGCCAGAATCTTCCACATTTGCTATTTATGTTTTACCTTGTATATTCCAGAGAGTCCAACTATTCTCAGTTTCCCCACCTTCACAACTCCCACATAGCCCATGTAAAACATGTTCGGGGCTACCCAGCCTCCATAGGGGAGCTCTTGGAGAAAGTTGGATGCTTCGTGGTTTCCTCCGATGAAGAGAGTCAGGATGGGTGCTTTCTTCTCTCCAGAATAATATCTGTTGAAAAAACATGTAAATTAGTAACATGAATGTAACGCTCAATCGCAACTACGTAATGACTGTTTAGCTAAAATAAATTATGCATAGCGTTCGTAAGCTTATTCAATATATTATTATGTATTTATCAAACTGACAGAAAATGCTACTAGTAGTAGCTTGAAGAATTTCTGATAATTACTTATATGTACTTCGATATGCTTTTTAAATGGTTACTATTTAATTAAGACTTTTTTAATTACGAATATTTGATTATATGACTAATTTAACCTGGACCCAGTGTGACAAAAGTGACAAAAATGCCTAGAATTTTGACCATGTAATGACTTTTGGCTGGCAAACATATTGCATTCCTTCTTGAGTGAGTGCAGGCAGCGTATTTACTTATGAAAGGATGATGCAATAGGTCCCTCAGTGAGATACATATTTACATACAAAAATGAAGTTGCTGGTGGACTCAACTCCATCAAGATAGTCCCCTTTGTTCAGCCCATAACCGATCGGTTCCTTTCCTTCCTTTTGTGGTATTTACAGACGTGAAAAATGTATTGCAGAAGATCCCACCACTGAAATACCAAGAGCAGAGTGGCGCAGTGGAAGCGTGCTGGGCCCATAACCCAGAGGTCGCCGAGATCGAAACCGGCCTCTGCTAATCACTTTTTGCAAATTCTAGCAAATCCTTTTTTTAGTCTTTAAATTAAATTATAAAGTGAACCACCTTACACTGCAATTCAATTTTTTGCTTTAATGTTAATTTAGCTTCATGCATGTGTGGTTGGTATGAAATTGGAGTTGAATAATCATACACTAAATGCTAACATATCATTTTACTTAAGATAAAATGAAGTAAATGCAAGAACTAAAGACTTAATTTTTAAATTAAAATTCTTACCTGTGGAAGTCATGCATGTGCTGATATTTAATTGGACACGCCATACACCTCAAGTCTGTCATGTTCCTTACGCTCTGGAAGTCCCCACAGGCCAGGACAAGGCTAACTTTAATGCCTTGTCGTTCCTCAATTTTCGCAATTACATCGTAGATCTTATCAATCTCCCCGTGACCGCAACCCACCACTGCGATATGCATATTTGTAACTTTCACTGACAACGACAACTAAAGGGTAAACAAACACTTACAGTGGCTTACAAAAAGTTAACTTACTAATTAGCTATACACAAATTATTTCAAATGTCCGAAGAGGTGAATAATGCGTAGATCTCAATTATCTAAAGACATCGCATTATTCTGTTTAAATAAATGTCTCAACAACTAAAAGACCATTTCACGAGATAACAGATGGGCTCAATCCGGTAAACTAAACCAATGGATCGCTTCGCTTGCTTTCTCTTCCAGCACACGGTGATCGGATCAAGTTTACAAAACACCAGCCAAAAAGCCACCAGATGACACGGGAAATATGCTCGCATGTGGATGTTCTTGATGTCGCAAGCAATGAAAAGATGCATAGGAGATTAGCATGCATTGCATGGCATCATCGGAGGTCCAGTCCCAGTGACGACTTTATTTGATCAATCCAAGGTCAATTTAAAATTATAACCAAGATATTTTATGATTGATTTGTTGTTTATCATTTTTGCTTTCCATCAAGGAAATCTGCAATAATAATTTATTACAAAAAGGTTACCAAAAAAGCCACGAATATATGCCTATGTAAACATAAACTTTGATGTTATGATGATTCAGGTATCAGATAATGAATGAATGGATGAATGATAAATATGAGTTGATGGTGGATGGTAATGGAACGTGCTAAAAAGTATGCATAAAAGTGGCCACTTGTATCCTTTCTTTAAGTTGTAGTATTTAATTTTAATTACAAAAAACCTTCCACTGCCTTCCAGCCACTTCTCTTTTGATATAATATTATGCAGATACATATTTAAATTACGATTCATGATGATGTGACACATAAAATCAATAAATCACACAAACATAGTTGTTCACATAAAATAAAAGAAAAAAAACTGAACGTTTGTTTTATATAGCTATATCTTTCTTCTTACGATAATAATTGATAGTAAACAATAGTTATCATCATCGATAGTAATAGTAATACACTGTCCTCTGATTTTTACGCATCGGTTTTATTTTCTTGGAGTGATTCACTAATAACCAGTTTCGCCAGAGCTTGAGAGCAAAATGAGTTAATCTGCTGACATGACATTTCAATTTGGCCGGATGCGAGCATTGGCGGAAGTCTTGAAGGTGGAAGAATAGGTCTGAAGAGTTTTGCCAGGTCCTCCTCTGGGAGCACTGGATCACCTTTAGCTTGCCGAGTTGCGTTCTCCAAGTTCTACAAAAAATTCATTTACATCGTGATAAGTATTTGCATATGAAAATATTCGACATTATGTGAATATGATCAGTTAGAAAACTTATTAAGACTTTACCCTCTGGTGAATGTATTTCGCTTTCTCCTGCTGCTGCTTCGAAACTTGCATTTGCCACTTGTTCATCTTGTAAGCTTCTTGGTGAAGTTCATCAACTTTTTCCAACAAAGACTGCATGTGACGCTCCATCACAGACCTATTTTAAATTAATTTAATAATAATAACATTTTAGTAAATAATAACTCCTAGATTCCAACTTCAAAAGTTGTACTAAATGTTTTTAAAACTTCTTTTAAAATCTTACGCAGTGCCTAAATCCAAGAACTGAGTTGCCTTGTTGGGCTTCATTTCGACCATGGTGCAGCACAAAGCGTTGGCAAGTGGCGAGTTTTTGATTACAACTGGAACCTCATGGAACAAACGTTCATAGCTAAGATGAAGAGATTTCACAAGTTCGGGACTAATGACATTCTCATTTTCTGCCAGCAACTTAAGAGCTTGGGGCGTAAGACGGTACGCTTTGACGGTCAAGAAACCCTTCTCAGTTTTTTGTGGATCTGCAAACAAAACATACCCAAAATCAAGACCATAATTAAAATAAACACATTTGATTTGATAATTATAATGCAATTAAGTTTAAAGTATCTTAAATCTGTAGTAATTTACCGTAAATGACCACAACAGATTCTTCAATTGAGTCCTGATAACCTTGCTGAGCCAAGACAAACTCGGTTGTTACAAAAGAGCCCAGCTCACAAGCTTGATACCATCCAACGTGAAGATAATCCTGGTTGATTTTCTTCATGTGCATCATCATAGCAGAAGTGTACTCTACGATACCATAAAAATGCACAAATTATTTCATCAATTACAACAAATTCACCAAAAAGATTGATAATTAAATGAACTTATATGATAAAATTTTAAAATTATTTACCTTCATCCACAGACTCCTCTCCAGCTTTTGTGAACGGAAAGGGGAATGTGTTTGTGAGTTCCAGACGGTTATCAATCACCAATCCTAGAAGACCTCCTCTTGGGGTATCAATATTTGATCTCTCTTCATAGCAGTGCTTGATGATCTTCATCACCACCTAAATACAGACAACAAAAAAAATTAGCAATCATTTATTGGTTCATTATTCATTATTAACAAAAAAATCATCAATAATATTCAATATTCCCAAATAATGTCTATCAATAAAATCATCAATGCTTAACCCACAAAGCTCTAACATTTTTAATATTTTCTATTGCTTCACTAGTTCTTGAAACACTCAACATTGGAATAGTTAGGGAAAATAATTTGTTTCAACTCACCAAACCATCCATCTGCACGTAATCGTACGGACAGTTAAATTCATTCCTTCTTCCTCGTAAAGCCATCTTCAATCTTCAAACTTTTTCAATTCCACGCAGGAAATCTGCAATAAAATTAACATGTAGGAATTAGTGAATAATTAAAAATTCCCAAATTCATCTTATCAGCTAATACGTAATTATGATATACTCCATCCAGTTCTGACATTTGATCAGTCATCATCAGCCTGATCGTGAATTAAATATAAAAATCTCCTTTCACCTTTCAATAACACACAGTAAACTGCTTCAAGACTAACTATGAAGAAGCTTTTAGTTTTAATAATTTATGATTACTTTCATTAATTTGTAATTAAACAACTAAATTGCATTACCTCGATTTTTTCACTTTAAACAGTGCACAGTTATAACAGTAACTCCCCTTCACAAGCAGATTCTAATTCTCTGTTGAATTTCCACACAAAACCAAATGATGAATGATGATTAAAGACTTGAATGAATTTGTATTTCAATCACAAAATTGCAATTAAACAACCAAAGACTACTTTTTAATTACTCCTCAACCTGGAACTCTATTTTTACAGATTTCGGACTAAATGCAAGGCAATGGTCTGACTTGACATACGGCAAAGATTCCGCTTTTGATGGAAGGATGTAAAAATGAAAGGAACTGGTTCCACTGCAGTGGAATCCTCATCCTCATCATACAACTTTTCATATAAGATAACCAACATACATAAGCAGGAATACAGCCAATGCATATAATTTGTGTCAAGCAGGCTGACCATACACAACAGCCCAACCTTCGTTTACTAAAACTTACCCTAATTAAGTTTTAATGACGGGATTATTCTCCATGCTAGACTCTAATTAAGTTTCCCAATCCGTTGAAGAATGTACCTTTAAAACAAGCTCGTAATTGCCCACCTTATTTGCCCCGTAATTTGTGGATGGACCTAAATGCTTTTGGTGTGGCTACCGGCTTGGGAGAGATTGAGAAAAGGCGGCTGATGGGCCTGATGGAGCTCATGTGATATGGGGGCAGGGTGAATTTTAGACAGAGAGGGAGGGAAAACAACTTTGTTTTTGTTCCCCTCTTTCCATTTTCTGAGAGAATGAATATGAATGCCTGCAAAATCTGGAGAGTTTTGTTTCCTTCTATCATCAGTCTCGTGCGAACAGTTTTTAAAGTCAATTAAGGTTAAAACGCTTAATTAAATCCCAGGAGTTTCTGTTAAGCAATGCAAGCGTTTGTGAAACCATTTGTGTAAGTGCTTGAATACTTAATATAATTTAATTATTGTTTCACTTGTTCATTGTTGATTGTTATTGTTTATATTTACAAATGTCAACTTTATCATTTTGTTTTCAGAAATGAAGACGGACTCGAGGAATGGGGGATTGTGGAGCTACAGGGGGACTTGGACTGTAAAGAAGATGAGAGTTTAGCTGGGAAGTTTGTGGGCGATTTATTTTACAGTAAAGATGTATGTCCTGTAACGGACTTAAGTAACTCATATTATGATGTTTCACAAGTTCTCTAATGATCGATTTATGTAATCAATTTGTATTCATCATATTGTGAAACTGTATAGGGCTCCCCCACATTAATTATCGGTCACCACATCCTCCTTGGGAAAGCTGAAAAGCTCGAAAAGCCTTTGGCAGTTTTGGAGAAACGTCGCTCTGAAACGGGCAACAACGCCAACAGGACAGAGTTCATCGTGAAAGCTATAGTGAAGCGAAAACTGTGCTTTCGGGATAGACCTAAACCAATTGTGGGTGCAGCTACACACAAGTCGAAAGCAACTCCTTGAATTAATTATCCGATGATCCCTTCTTCCGAACCTTTTTGATAAATGTCAAATGTGATAATCGTAGAATAAGTAAATATATAGGAAATAAAATGTCATTATAAAACGCTTTGTTCTCGAACTTTTAACTTTTATTCTTGTTTTTGGAGGGTAGAGTATTGTTGTAATAATATATTAGTATGCATTTAAGAATTACATAATGAATTGTTTGAAACATTTCCAATGATATATACTCATTACAATGATAGGTTACAACAATCCATATAATAATTACATTATACAATAAGTATTTAACTTTATACAAATATGAAATGTCTCAATAATTCAACATCAAAATCAAAAATCATAACCGCGGACATAAACTAAAGAGGAAATAAAACAATTATAAACCGGAAGCATAGCATGTACTTAATAGTGTTAGAAACTCGATTTTTATCGTGACACAAAACTGCCAAAAAAAATCAGTTCTCCGATTTTATTGTAACTACATTCATAATATGATATATAATTAGAGTTTGAAATTACAAAAAAACTCGACCACTCCACTCGCGCTATGCTTAGATATTTGGAGAATGCAAAAAAAAAACAAGACTTTTGTGTGGTCAGTGCGGCGCTTCCCCTGACTAAACCAAATGTGGCCATGCAATTCATATCAACAAAAATTTGCAAAAGAATTAGTCCAAAAAGACACATCAACAGGCCAATTTAAAACAAAAAAATGTGGACACGAACGACACACTTGAGAAAACAGTCTGTTTATAACCTAAATAGAAATCAAGACAGTTGATTGAGCTACAACAAAAAAAACTACTATATATCTATTTATGATACGTACTTAAATATACATAACTATATTAATTATATTACGAGCATAATATTCACCGTGTTTAATTTAAACAAATTCGACTATTCTGGATCCAAATTATAACAACTTCTTACTAATCAGTCCAAGTTCCAATATCACGCGTGATATCTAGAACAAGTAGCAAAGTACACTACTCTCATTATTTTTTTTCGTCTGTTACCATAAATTGATTATCTGTTAAATAATACTTATCTAATATAAAGTAAATTAAATAATGATAACAGCAATTTTTTAACGCAATATATATTTAGTCATAACGCTTTTCCTCCGGCAATAGATAGTCAGCAAATTCATTTTCTTCTACATAGAAAAGTTGAAATGTAAACCTGTAGAATTTTTTTTTATAAAGTACTGTAGTAATATAACTATATTTTCTTTCTTCTAAAACTACAATTCGCTTTCTTAATCCTTTCTTACTAAGTATACAGACCTTAACAATAGGTTAGTTTTCAGTATGGAAGTTACAACGTCAGCACAAAATCTTAACTCTTCCGATTTTGCGGTTTGTTCTTTAGTATTGTGTAGTTAACTGCAGCAACGGATATTAAAAACTCTGAAACATTCATTCACACACGCATATAGTTTGTTCTTTGCAACATTTATAAAAATATTTGCAAAAATCGTATGTTAACGTGTGAACCATACTTTGATAATTCTCAATTAATTTATTGTGAGCATACACACATATAGTCTATATATATGTACTCAACGTCAGACAACAATATATTAACTCATTTAAATAACAACGGATACTCGCCATCATTTATAAAGATCTCTAATAAAACAAGCAACAAAAACAATACGGAAATGATACATACATGATAAATTTTAACTAAATTGAAAATAACGTTTTACAGACAAAAACAAGTACTTTGGATTTCCTTTCAACAACCTAGTTTTATACTAACGCTACATTTTTATTAATAATAACAATTTAAAGATTATACGTATTTAAATATTTATACTTACAGCTGGTTAAACATCTTTAAACCTACATCAGTTCTTGAAACGTACAAATAAATCGCGTAAAAATCTTTTGAATAGTTTCTCTCACATTTACAAAAAAAAAATCATGCATGCACCGTCAGATGGTTTTAATAACGAATTTTTGATTTATTTAAAACTATTTGCAGATCAACTACAAACATTTTTCAGTTTACTTTTCTGTATTTTTGTTTTTGTTATAATATGCGATGTATGTATGTAGACGGTAAAAGGTAACCTTTCATCTGTTCGCTTAATCGTTTTTCACGTTACGAAACTATTCATTCATATAAAATGTTTGCTTGGATTGTCAAAATGTTACACGATATTTTTATATATATAATACAGCTACGCGATTATAAAGTACGCAAACAACAGTATTGTTTATATAAAACTCTCAAGCTACTGATTAACCTAACCTATCGCTTAATATTATTTAATAGCCGAGCGTATCTTTGTAGTTATGTATATATAATTACAGTTTTAACTACTTAACTTATTAGTACATGAAGAGCGCTACGGCCGATCTTTTTTGTGTTGCTGCTGCTGTTGAGTAACATGACTTAGTAATGTATCTCCACGCCTGTAGTACAAAAGGTAAGGAACACGTGGCGGTTGAGGATTCAACATCTGGCTTTCCGGAATTTGTTTCACTGCTGTATCATCAAAACGTAACCAGCCGCATTGGCCCCACATTGACCCACCGGAAGCATGAAAACAGTCGGCGATATAGTGACCCTTGTGAGCTTCCTCGCCGTCGTGATAAACAACTGGAATAGTGATAAATATTGTTTTATTGTTTAGTCCACTTATCGACCAATTGTAATTTTATTTATAAACCTTATTATTCTTGTATCGTATCCGAGTCTTACCTCCAAACAATTTGTATTGACGCTGTCTAACATTATATTTACTTTTCGCGCTGGGAGATAACATGTCTGTAATCGGAAAAATAACCAGTGATATCAATATTAGAATGTTATCATTATAAAAAAAACAAAAACATGAAGTTCACTTTAAAAAACATAATTAATTAATTAATTAATTACCTTTGCCTATCTCAAGGTCAATCCCGAAATCGAGCTTCTTGTCAATTTTACGAATTTTGTTTCCTTTCTGCTCATACACAAATCGTTTCAAGTGAAGAATAAGAACAACTGGAAGGTCCTCAAGACTTAGCTGCCTCCAGGCTTCTACTTCAGAGCCACTGGGTGAAAGTACACCGGATACCTCTTCACGTGCAGATATGGCTTCAAGGGCGTCACGTACCGAACGAATATTGTCATTCTAATAAAATACAACTTGCATGAGTAATCGACATCGGATACCAAACCAACATACACATAACTACTACACTACTATATTGTAAAAAAAGTTTAATTGCGAATTGGTTGTATGATTCGAAACTAGGGCTACATTCATAATGAAAGCAGCCAACTCTCGACGAATCAAACGTTAGTTTGCCACATTTGTAACACTGTTAAAATATAAAAATTCAAAGACCGGAACAGAACGTTCCTGAAAACGAACTTCCCAATAGGGAAAATAACAGTTGACATAATGTGGCACGAATCTTCTATAATTATAGTCTAACTACATCAAGCAAGGCAAGATAATTATGCTGAACTCACCTGAATATCTAATTGAAGAGTATAAAAAGGTTGATGAGTAGCGGACTTGTGACTGCCAGTTGAACTTTCTCTGTAGAAGTAACACATCTGTCCAAGGAATGCCTCTGAAACTGGTGTTTTGCTAATGGCAGTCTTTCGTGTCAAGCAACTTTTGTTTTTAGCCCCCATCACTTGCCACTGGTCATCATCTTCGTCACCGCTAAACTCGACGCCACCACCATTAGTAGCACCTTGTCCAACAGCGACTATATTTGGTGTGGGCTGCTGAGGTTTTCCACTGTTTCTCTCACTTCGTTGCTCTGCCCACTTCATTACCTAAACAATTTTTAAAAAAATGCATTCTATTTAGTTAGAAAATTAAACCAAACCCCAATAATCGAATTAAAATTAACCTAATCCAATGTTTTATAATGTTTGTTGCAATTTAATCTTAGAATGCAGTTACAAAGCGCACAGCATTCTTACACACAAAACTGCTAGGTTTGCTGTTCCCACCGGTAGCACACAAACGACATATACAGTGTTGTCATTGTCGGCTTAATTTGGTGGGGTAAAGCTGAACATGTCCGTGTTTGAGCATTGATTTCGTTCACTCACCTTTAGCATTTCATCATGAAGTCCGTTGAGGAGATGTGAAAGGAATTCTTCTGCATCCTCCTGTCTTCCCTCAACTTTAAAGGTACTTCCTTCCAAAAGTCCCAAACATTTGCGGATTCCTAAGGGTTCTAGGTTAGCTCCGACATTGAAAACATCCTTCATTCTGTCCTTTTTATTTGCATTGCCCCTCAGTAAAGGCTCAAATTCACTGACGAGTTCAAACCTAGTCAATATAACAACGGCACTGGTTAGTTATCAGCTTGAGATACAATACGATAATAGTAAAAAATACTTTAAATAAATTAGTAATCTGATATATTGTTCTTACACATTCTGAATAATTGGAGTTGCTCGGCATGGTCTCTTGTTCAAAATGTGACCCATTGCTCGGAAGAGGTTTACCAAAGGTGGGCACGCAAGTAGGGACTACATGTAACATGAAAGATAAAAAACAAAAATTGAATGATTAATTGATCGACTGATATCATTAAAGTTACATTTTACATAAACCTTAACGAATTAAATGGATCAATGAAGATAAAAGGTTTTAAATTGGCATACCTGTAACGTTGCATTAATGTAACAATAATTTCCTTGATTACACAGGCCTCTTGGGGTAAGAGCAATGGAGTGATGATCTAACGTATATTTTCTTAAAAATTCTCCCAAGGCCAGAGCGACAGGATCATTCTCATCGCTAATGGCGGATACATCCGACATAATATCTGACTCTCCTAATTTGGCAAGACTTCTTTCATTTTGGCTACTTGGCACAAAATTACTATATTGTTGACCTCCCATCAGCCTACCGCCAGCCTCTACACCACTCCACGGCACTGCTGAGTCACCACTCCCTTGATCAATCATTTGAATTGAGGCACCAGACATTCGTTTCTGATTAGCACCATCGTTAGAGGCTAACTGAGATTTAGCAGATGCTATGCTTGCCCACGAGCGACCCTTGGATGCGGGTGCAGGACCGCTACTAGTTGAGGAACTGGAACTAAGTAAACTACTGGGCGTACTACTAGCATTCATAGAATTCGAAGAGAGCTGAGGAAATTCCCCACTTGCACTTTCTGAAGATTCTCCAATCTTCTCTGAAATGTCTTTCGATGATGTCGCTACCACTACATTATTATTATTATTATTTGAGACAACATTCACACTGCGCGAGCTATTACTAACATTTACACTTACAACGGGACTTTTATTAGACTTTGTTTCCGATGGTTTCCCACTTGTATTGTTTCCTGGCTGTCGTGCTTCAGTTTCATTGTCCTTTTTATTCAATGCAGCAACGACAGGGGCAGGCTCGGCACTTAATTTATCACGCGGGGCTCCTTTCCCCGGCTTAATATCTTTAATGTCACCGTTCACAGAAGGTGTGTCCTTACAATTAGCAACTACATTGTCAACATTCCTACTACTACTACTACTCTCCGTGGAAGGGGGACCCTTGGTTTGACTATTCCGAGCTACACTATTCCCACGACCACTTGCACCTTTCGATAGTTTCTCTGTGGGTGGGGCTATTCTATCAATTACTTCAGTATCACGACTTGGTTCACTGAGCGATTCAACATTATTCTCTACAAGTACAGGTTTTTGGGAGGAGGAATCAGTGGCACCGGATGAGACAGGTGAAGGGGGAACTGCCGCGGGGTTGTTAATTAATGACTTTTTCTGACTATATTCAGATTCTTTTCTGGAGAAGGCTACACCTGTGATTTCAGTATTATCACGAGAATGCTGTCCAACGGCAATTTTTGTTGTAGATTGACTAATATCTCCCTCACTTGCTCTCTCCCCATCCAAATTGTCCGTTCCAGACTGGAGTTCAGAGGATGCAACCGCAGGGCTTATGGGATTATGTTCTACCGGCACTAAGGGAGCGGGATTTCCGCGAGATGATTGAGGATAATTCCCACCTCGATTACTCCCTGAATGAGTAGGGCTATGATGGTATATCGGGCCAACGTGATGGTGTTGTTGAGCAAATTGGGGGATTTCTCCAGACATGTGACCCATGTGTTGTTGAGGCATGCCGACATTAGACTGGTGATGCTCCATCTCACCAGGAACTGCATTATGCATTATTTATATCAGTAAATCGTTATATAGTTAGTTTAATTAATTGAATGGAAAACAGAGGGAGAATTAAAAAAAAAGTTTCACATACCTGCAGCATTTTGAGTGTACATTGTTTGAGGATGTTGGTGGTAGGGGTAAAGGTTTCCATGTGGGGTTTGCATAATTATGGGAGATCCTGTAACATTTTGTGCCAGTTGTTGATGGCTGTGGTAGTGCATTCCAGCTGCGTAGCCATAACTGAAAATAGCAAGCAATGTATTGTTGAATACTAACACTTGCAGTTTGATGCATAGGTCAAATTCAAAATATTTTTATCGTCATCATGCTATACTTACCCATGATAATAGTAAGGCGGTTGTTGTTGTTGTTGCTGCTGCTGCTGTTGTTGTTGTTGTTGTTGCTGTTTAACATTATCCCGCCTCGGGTTCCTGCCTTTTGAGTAACCACCCGGTCCTGAATTGGTAGAAGTATGGGTCATTCCATGATGCCCCTCATGATGTGACTTTGGATGAGTTTGTTGTGGCGGTGGACCCATATGGACTGATTCAGGACTGAGGGCTTCTCCTGAAGGACTAACATACGTGACATGTGGCTGGCCACCGTGTTGAGGATATCCATAGTGAAGGGGAGGATATCCAACAGGCATCGGGTAACCTCCATGTCCAGACTGCATTAGCTGCTGTAGTTGTGGCGGATACATTACCTGGTGTTTAGAAAATAATTAATAATTGGTCAACCATGTTTTTTGTGGAGTATTGAGGATTATAAGGATTATTCAAAGACAAGATAATCCGACCATCAACTATCCCAATATTAAAGAAGCGTATTACGTAATAATACGTAATATTACCATTTGACTGGAGACTGGAAGTTGTACACTTGTGGGCGGAGGGCCTGTTGTTGAAACAGCCAAATGGGGTTGATTGGGGTAATACGGCCGCATGTTTGAAGGAGGCACTCCAGAAGTCATAACACCAGACATTCCTCCTTCCACAGGAGTCACTAAAGGAAATATTAATAGATACATTATAATGAGACTACGTTCAGAACGTGTACTATGACTGCAAGAGCAAGAAGGTCAAATAAATGAGTAATCTTTTGATAGCTCAAGTCAAGTGAAATGATTGTCTTACAATGAGGTTGAGACAGGTCGACGGCAGGACCGTTTTGAAGGTGGGGAACTTCGTCTGTAATAATTCCAGCGACGTTATCAGGGTCTCCACTTACTTCTGGAATTCCGTCGCCCTCAATCTCTCCGCCAGTTTCTGTAAGGCACCGTTCAGATGAATCTACGTCTATATCGCTTGGACCTCCTGGACTAGGGGATATTCTCATGAGGCAGAAAAGGGATTCTGAATACCTTTGGTTAAGAAAATATTTGAGAAAAAAATGTATGAGTTAGCCGCCCATAACATAATAGCAATAAGTACGATGAACATCAAAATATGCCACGATGCGGAGATGTAAACATTGGTACATTAATACCGGAGAACTTGTTCCAATAATATTATTTAAAAGTATTAAATATATAAATTAAAGTTCTGAATACCATTTACTGTCATGGATTATTGAACGCAGAATATCCTGTTCTGCTGGTGAGACTCCCGTTAGATTTAGGAAACTTAATTCTTGCAGCTGTAAACATAAAAGACATGAAAATTAACATAAAGGCAGCAGCACAAGGAATGATGATGATAAATGAGGCATGAAAAATGAGATGCTATTCGTTAATTCTTACCTCTGAATTTTCGTTTGAATCCGAAACTGACGTTATGTAACTATTTCCTTCAGGGATCTCATCCGTAAACGATCCATATTTGACCTAAATGAGCAAAATTGAATAGTTTTTAATAAAAACTTTTTATTAATTTATTGTTTCAGTTTTCATGACTTTTAATTTGTATGAATATTGCCAAGGTTTACATACATCATTCAAATTGGCTGTTACAAGAGAGTCGCTAAATCCGTCGTACTTCTTGGAAACGAAAATGTTTTGTTGTTTCACCTTCCCCATATCTGAAACTCCTGGAGACTCCCCAACACCTCTCTTTGGAGGAGCAGACGCTTCTAATTGATTCAAAGTGAAAATATGAAGCAAATTATGATCCCCGTCAATGTCTTTAAACTTGTCAACAAGCAAGCTATATACTATGAATGCAATGAAAAAACCTTACCCTCCCTCAATCCCCGTGCCTCGGACATGGTTAAGTTTTCTAGTGACCTTCAGGTCACTTCAAAAGGATTTTGGATTTATATAGTCACTTCCTTGTTTTACCCTAAGATTAAAGTTTCAAAATAATAATTAATGAAATATGAATTGGAACGTAAAATTATAGAAGATCGACAGATCCAAGTTGAGAGAAGGATAGGATAGATGAGACATTATATAGTTTTTAATAAGTAAATGATTTCCAGCAGTAAGAATTGTAGATAGCCGTTAAAAAGCCAAGCATGTATGAAATTGACAATTGAGCTTGAACTTGAACCAGTCATGTATTGAATATTAAATTTTGTTCCAAACACACTAGTACATCTTTCTCTATTTTTCACTAATTATTTTTCGTTACAGATAGAGCACAGTTTAGTGATGACAGACATACTGGGCAACATAAAGTGCGACAGAAATAACCATTAGTTAACCATTAAATGTTAAAAGATAAATAACCATTACCACCACTAGTGCAGACCGGACCTACCTACCTATCAAATCTTCGTCTACTAAAACTAAAATGCATATAATGATAACTCGTACGCTAGGTTAAATAAACAATAATAGTAAAAAAAAAAAAGACTTTCTCTGCGAATACCAAGTCATATAGCTCTTTCCTCATCCACAAAACCGCCCACGTTTTCATAACAGCCACATAGAAATGAACGTAGAAGGAAGCGTTTAGGAACAGAGGACGTGGACGTGATTACTGATTAGGGTCTCTGTCGACTGAAGGTTTGGAGACTT
>JAQGAH010000767.1:0-25895 GCA_034696885.1 Lepidocyrtus paradoxus | reverse complement strand
CCTGTTATTTACAAAAAAAAATATATCGGTGATTTCTTGATTAGTTAATTGTTTCTTTAAAAAAATACGAGCATTTTGACATCAAGCATGTGTAGCCAACCTTATGCCAAAAGTTGATAGCTATCGTGTCATCCAAATTGATAACGTGGTGCCACCAATACATAGGAATATAAAGGATTTCCCCTGGTCCCACCACAGCCTCAGAGGCACGAGCCATGGCGAACTTTGGGAATTTGTTGAAATCCGGATTGTCAAGGTCAATCTGAGATTGTCTATCATTTGGATGATGTACGGGGTAGGGGTACAGGTAAGGGAAGTTTTCAGGATGAAACAATAAAATCTTTTTTCTTCCCTGAAGCGGACAAAATAGATTTTGCTGCTCATCAAAGTGACAGGGTGTGACGTTTCCCTAAAAAATGAACATAACAGTTAGCCATACGAACGTTTCAAAACACTTTTCATTTTAGTTTTATATAATTCCTTGATTATTGATGTTTTCTAACCTTCTGCCCGATCAATAGTAGGTTTGAAGTCAGAGGCCCCCAATTAAATTCCTTTTTGTGCTCTGCAGCCCACGACCAATTAAACTTGACAAAATCCGCTGCAATTTGCGGACCAACGGTGTTATTCAAGGGCTGTTGGAGGTAGACTCGTTCTTGCACCCTGTTATAAACACACACAAAATTAAGATATATGATTATTCAACTGTCGCATTTAAAAATATGAAAGTCACATATAATTACACATACCGATCGCCATGAAATCGCTTGAGAAACTCCTGAAATGACATTTCTACTCGCACCATGGTTGACTGAAAGGAGGACTTTTCCTGTAACGAGACTAACTTTTTCTCATCAAAGTACTTGAAAACATGAAGGGGCTCAGGATTAAAGATTTGTGACTGGCTGGATGTGGAAGACTGTGAGCGTACAATTGCGTCAGTGGTCGCGTTCCTAATAAACACGGCGAACGCCCCACCGCCTAAATGCTGGCTTAAATAGTTTAGGTCCCATTTCAGTGCAGATGCCACCAAGTCTGCTCCTCTGAGTATCACAGGTGCCTAAGTAAATACAAGATCCCTAATTGTATTTTTTCACACCAGCACAAATGATTTTTTTACTGAAATGATTTAAACTAAACCATTATAATGGAGCTACTTACTTGCTGTTTGATTAGATTTAATGCAACAGGGTCATTGTATTCGAAAGCAGGAACACTTCCAGTAATGCAATTGTAATTATATGATGGCTCCGTGTAGTAATTGCTGTAACCGGCTTGTTCAGCCTCATTTGCCAACGGATGTGGGAGCGGACTTGGAGGCTCTCCCAGAGGAGGTAAAGGTGAGCCCACATTATCTGACATTATAAACGGTATCTTGAAGTGAACACTTGTTCTTTGCAAACAGAGATAGCGGTATTTCGGAGTTTTGCATTCGTGACTTCTTTTTTTTTTACAAAAGTCTTAATTAATTCTTTAAAGCTAAAACTGACTTTTCAAAACGTGGATTGGTAAGTAAGTTGTGTGATTTCTAAAAAAAGCATCTCAGTTGAAATAGATTCGCAAAACAATTTAGGAAATTAGTCCACTTCCACAGGACATTTCGTTTTGGTAATTAAGCTGAAATTTCCGTCAATTAGGATTACGTGCGTTTAGTAGTATTGTACAATCTGAGTGTTCGTACAGTAGGCCGCATAGTGCCTGCCCACACATACAGTCCCATTCAATCACTATTACTAATAGGATGCCTAGATGTGTACACATTAACTTTTAATCATCCATCACATAAAATGACATTTGCCGATTTGCCTACCGTCTGCATCCACAGAAAAAAAAAATCTGCTATTATGTAAGTATGTATCCCAATCAAGGAGGTTTTATACTCACTCATTCACACGTAGGAATATAATTATAGCTGCTCGATAATGCAAGGTCGATTTATTACAATCACACTTTAATATAGTGACTTATATAAATGTAAAAAAATGGGGAACCGAGCGTCACCTCCGCTCCTCTCAAAATCTTATCAATTCTCCGCCACTTGCCTTATCGGATCTTGCATTATGGCACTTTACCGGAGTTCAGTAGGTTCACTCCTATTATATTGACACCAAAATATATTGGCGTTATATTAGCTTTGCTCAGTAATGTGGTATTAAAAAGTTAATTGTGTTCAGTTGTATACATTTTCCTACTCAAAAAACACTTTTAGTCCAACTTGATGTCAATATCAATATAGCAAATGTAGGTGGTCTACTTGGTCTAGTGCACGTAATACACCCGGCCATATGCATTGCATTTATATGCACCTCACAAATGTGAGAAATATGTGCAATTGCAATGGCAAAGGAGTTGGAGGAATATGATAATGCTGTGATGATGAAAAGATACGAAAATGATTGTACTATCAACTATGGACAACATTGAGCTCTTTAGGTATGCTGTATTTACTTTTTATGTAAATACAATCCGGCCTTTTTGTCGTAGAAAGGTTCAAAGATTATGTTCCGGGGACAAAGGATAAGGCAATATGACAGTATATATATGGCAAAAAGGACACGATTATAGGCATTTGCCAAATTAAAAATTTCACAGGTCTATGAAATGTTCTACTTTAATAAAGAAAAATATGGCAGTTCCAATAAACTAGGATGAATCGACACAAAAATGGGACTGAATAATAGATTACATAGTTATGATCAGTTTTTAATTAATTTTGCGTTGAAAGTTCTGCAAAAAAAAGTGCAAAAATTATGCTCCCCGGCCGGGAATTGAACCCGGGTCTCCCGCGTGACAGGCGGGGATACTTACCACTATACTACCGAGGACTGCATAGAGAGTGAGGCAAAGTACGGGGTAATTCTCAAAGCAAATCGAAATAACAGCAGTCGGTGAATGGGAGACAGACTCGTCTCCTTGGCTTGATCAAATATTTTTTCGCTGCATCAAACTATCAAGCTAAATCCATGCATGGATTCCATGAACCAAGCTATCCTGAATTTGAAGGATTTTGGGTAGTAAAGTTGAAACTGATTTTGCAAACGAGTGTTTAAAAATTAATTTATTAAGTGGTAAAAGTATTAATTTATGAACGAGTACTGTAAATAAGAATTTTGCATGCCAATTGCCAGACTACGTAAAATTACAAATGAAATGTTGAGTTAAATTGGAATTTAAAAGAACAAGTCACCCAAAGATCCAGTTAAACCTTTCGAAGTTTTTTACCTAATGGGTTGCTATTTTATTTTACTATGTTGACTATTTGATTGGGGCAAATTGACGAAATTCTGAGTTTATCGTTTGATTTTTTTTTCAGTTTGGATGTTTTTTTTAGGTTACAGATATGTTAGGTTACAAATTAGCAAAAAAGTCGAAATGTGTTTAGGTTTTATATACTGGCTTAAATAATGAGCCTAAAATTATGTAAAATGAACACATGCTAAAGCTTTTAGAATGTTTATTTTTTATCTATCTATAAAAACATGTTAAAACCCTAATCATGACATGAATGACTCATATATGATAAAACCTTATGGACGTTTTTTATGATTTATGTGTTGATGAATATTCATCTGCGCAAGCATGAGTATATTTCATTTCAATGTCAGATATTTAGATCACAAGTGAAAAATATAAAACACCATCGTATACTTTTATGTTGTATGTAGCAATAGTTTTTTTTTAACTACAACCTGGAAGGAAGGTATATTTGTCTCGTACAATGTATGACAAAGTGTGCATAAATGAGAGGGGTGACAAATATGATGATATATTTAATTATACGATTTTATGATGGGCGATTACTTAGTCTTAAGCATTTTTTAAATTAATGAAAGTTTATGCAATTTGGATCATCTCTAGCATTCATACTGACATTTAAATGTTCTAAATAATTGGCTATGATCTATGATAGATAAAAGCCACTATATTTACTGAAGTAAATAAATTGAGCATGGTTCCCAAACTATGGTTTGCAGTTCTCTGCAGTTGGCCATTGGATTTCACAGCATATTCATATGGCCGACGAGGCTGTTCTGTTTTTTTTAATATTTGAGCTATCCTTCCTTGCACGTATTTGCAATTTATGTATTACTCTACTGCAGATTATGCTATTTGGGGTTTCTTTATCCCGACTGACGAAAGGATTTTCCCTCAAACTAATTTGCAAGTTAAATAAAAATTGTAAGTTCAAATAAACCATTACTTCGTAATGGCTAGCATACGTACGGATATACATAGCTACAATTACTTCCACGAGGAATTCCTTATCCCTTTCTTCAGTATTTGGGTTTCCTTATAAATTGTGTAAATCAATCAAAGGGCACACTTCACATTTCCATTCTATTCCATAGGTTGATCCAGCTTTTGCAATTTTTTGATCAAATATTATTTTGTGAGGTGAAATGAAAAACAAACTAACCAAGCTTCAATCCAACTACGTACACACATTAACCATTTCTAAATGTTTCAATTACTCTTAACAATTGAATATGAACAGTCGATCATTTTACACAAAGTGTTTAATTAGTGGTTGACGTTTTGGAAATTAAAATTTTCCAGATATTATAGCTAATATGTTTACCAAATAAAATTACTGGATAAGAACCAGGATGAATCATCAAGGTCCTTTCTCGTAATCTTTGTAATTAGCATGAAGGCGATAATAATGACATTGAGTCAAGAGTTGTAATGACTTGCCTCAATAGTTTCTGCATTTTAACTGCTTGCAAGACTCATTAACAGCTCACTTTTCGTATGAATGAGTCAACACGCCTTTCACGCTCCGTTTCAAAGTCAAACCTTGTCATTACAAGTTCCATCCATGCCACCTCATCATCCTATATTATTTAGATTTATCCAGTAAATGTTTTAAACGACAAAAATGATTATGTAACATTACAATGCTGAGATTGTGATCTAAGAATAAGTGCCCCATATGAAAGCTGCACGCATCTAATAACATCATCCTGTCCCGAATTGCAAAACATCCTGTCCATGCCCCACCTGTCGTATGAACATAAAGGAGTGATTATCATTTCCAAGAAGTGTTTAAAGTGGCAGGTAAATTTTTGTCAATACAATTAAGATTTAGAAGATGGATGGGTACATGGACCTAACTAGCCCCATAGAATCTCATTAACTGTATTTCATAGCGTACGTCTCCACTGGACCTATAAATAGTCAGTAGAGATTTTCATCTTGAAGCAGACGCATACAAATTCTCTCTAACGCTCTTGAAACAGAAACAGGCTCAGACCCTTGATTTTCACTTTTAGTAAGAAAAGGTTCTTGGTTGTGTTGACCCCTTTTTAAAATGAAGGTCTCCATTGTCATTGCCGTTTTGGCTTCCGTCTTTTGTTGTCTCGCTGCGGAGGAAACATCAACTCTGGCTTCACCCGAGAACCCATGTGCTTCCAAATTCAAGGAGGATCCCAAGCGAATCACCGTGTCAGAGACTTGCTCGACCAAGTCAGGATTGACCACAAACGATACTCTACTTAGTGAGGAAGAGTTCACCAAGACCTTTGATGACAAGGTAAGGGAAAAGCAAACATTGCATAAGAAAGGGTGAAGGGTGAACGCAAATGGTTTCATGGCTCAGCTAGCGGTACTTTTATAGACTTTGACATGAATGATGAATACCTCTTTTGGTTATTTTTAGTGCTATGGAAAGTGTCTTCTTACGGAATTGGGCATGGTAAGATACTAAAAAAATGCAAATCTATTCACCTAAATTAAAAATCGTTTTAAGATAAAAGTTTCAACAGCATATTTTTTCTATAGTTGAAAGAATTGAAATTCGACCGGGACGCAATCAAGGCTGATATTCTTGCCCACGTCGTTGACGAAGGGTTCCAGAAGGATATAACAAAGTACACAATGGAATGTTTAGAAAAAGCTGGTTAGCAATTTAAAATATAATAGAGACTATGCAAAAGTTTTTTTTCATGTGCATAATGCAATATTCATATTGCAAACTTAAAATCTTACACTTTCTAGAAAAATCTGCCGGAACTATTACAGAGGATAATGTATGCAAAGCCAGCGCTCAGCTTTTGTACTGTTGCCGGAAAGAAGAAATGGAGGTAAGTATTTTACTAATCTAACTACGTTATCACTGTCATTCAACGTTTAAACTAAGAAGTTACATGAGTTTTTGGACTCCATAATTAACTGAATCATTTTTATATTTCAGCTTGTTTGCTAACATGTCACCGGCTTTTTCCAAACATTTTTTAATCGAACCACTATATACAAACCACTCTAATTGAACACAACTGTGAATACCTTAATATGACACCGGATCTTCACTACTATGTATATCAAGCGATGAAATAAATCCCCATTTTTGAGAATACTCTGACTAATGTAAAATTGCAGTTAATTTGTAATCGCTGCTCATATAACAAAGACATGCACATATTCCCACTGTCTATTATCTATATTCAGTTTTCACTTCATCTCATGTATCAGTAAAAGAGGTGCAACTACGCTTCACAAGAAAAATTTGGCAGTCATCCATTTCCATATAATATACTACATACATGTATGTATTTATGCTATCCTCAGCAGTATTTTGCACACCAAGTGTGCAAGCTGTTGTAAATTGTAACTGGTTACTGCACTTGAAGAAAAGCAACTCTCATTAAAAAGCATTTTAGTTTAGGAGATTTCCTGGCAATCAGCAGTATCATATATTTTGTCATTTCATTTGTCATTCGGTATTAGTCATGGCGTTATTTTTTAATCCAAGTTCTCGCTGTCGCCATTGTATGTGCCCGTTAAGTCAACGACAGTATATTTCGCACATTAAATCTGTCCATCACGCATTTGGCTACGATAGCGAATCAGAAGACGGCATTTACACCTTTACCAACTGGACTGATTACATTAATGACGAAGGTAATTATTGAAATTCGATATAAACTTACCTCGGATCTATTGTAAATTGCATTGCATTTGAAGATTAAAAAGTTAAGAAAACGTTGAACCAAGGCATTTTATATTGAATCTACTTTTAATTAGACCAGTCATTCTTTGATGACTACTTGATTTTTGACGGAAAGTACTTCATTTCATCCGGAGAAATTAAGGATGGTGTGTTATATGAATGGGTGAGCATCATTGGCTCGCAAGATGAAGCAAAGAATTATCAAGCTACGTTGACGCTGGCTAGTCCAAAATTCAAAGTAAGCTTGAGCGTAAAAACCATTCCAGGAATTCATTCATGACTCAGTGTTTGTCTTGTGATATGAATGACATTTTGTTATGATTTCAATATGATAGGTTCCGCGAATAGATTGGACAATTCCTGTCATCCCGTTTACAATGGAGAACCTACCAGACTACAAGTTCTGTTCTGCCATTCATGTCAAACCTATTTTAGCCAAATTTGTAAATCGAAACTGCCAGAGCGACAGAGGGGAAATAAGGGAGTTTGTGTGGAAGCAGCAAATCACAATTTCAAAAGTTTCTAGTTAATAATTTGCCCAATTTCATACATGGGCTGTTGTAAGTTGCACAAGACTTTATATATGTACTTGTGTGCCAGAAAGAGGAAAATAAATCTATAAGAAAATATATTGAGCCAAGTGGTAAATTAACTGCCCATAATACAATTTAAATGTGGTGTAGATCTACTAATCTACACCTCGCAAAAGTTTATACATAATTGCTTCTTACAAGTCGTCGTGTCATCCTGCACAAACTTCGGTTCGGTCCATCTACTTATGTCAGTAATATATATGTATGTACATACATTGCCAAAGGTGGGGCAAAGAGTGGTAATGTGAAGCTCCCGATAAAGATTTTTCTGAGACAGAGAGCAGTACTTTCGAGCAGCAGAGTTATATCTATATTAGAATGACTGATATTGCTGAATATGCTTTCGAGCACTACGCATAACAATAACAAATGTACATTTTATATCATCACCATCCTGTGAAAGACATAAGCTCTGTGGGTTCATTAAACTATTAAACAACTGTAACAATATTCCTGATCGTTTTAAAGATTATTCCTAATGGATCATTTATCCTCAAACAAAGACGACAAGGTCTTACCCGGAGAAATTAAAACTGTCCCGAGTTCCAAAGAAATATTAAAATTGCTGGAATGTCCATGCTGTCTAGAGCCACCGGTCCCACCCATTAAGACCTGTTCAACAGGTCACATTATTTGTTCCTTCTGTCGACCACGTCTAACCCGCTGTGCTATTTGCCGTGAGCCCTACACGGAGAGCCGTAATTTTCCTCTGGAGGCGATATTTAATGGGTGCACAGTCGCCTGCAAATTTTGGGGGAGAGGCTGTCAGCAAATCATATCTGGAGGGAAGTACTTGGAGCATGTCAAGATTTGCCAGTATAGAACCCTCTGCTGCTCTCATTGTCATGAAAGCATATCCCCTGTTGATAAATATGTGGATCATTTGAAGGAAAAGCATCAGGCTTTTGGATATGACGAAGAAGTGTCCCGTTACGAATATAAAAATGTTCTTGATGATATGTATAACGGTAAGGTTATGAATTTGCTTGGGAATTTTCAATTCAATTTAATTAGTTTAAAACTGTCAAATCTGGTTTAATGTGTTTCATTTTTTCTAACCAGATAAGCGATTCCCAGACCAGTACGCATTATACGATGGGCGATATTTTATAGTTTCTGCCGAAATCCGTCATCATTTCCTCTACATATGGATTAGCATTGTGGAAAACCTAAATACCAACTCATCCGAGACCACAACTGATGATGAAATCACCCTTGCAGAGATCAGGAGGAAAGCTGAGCATAGTGAGTATACAGCAGTCATCTCGATTTCTCCTGATATTGTTCCGGTACGATTATCAAAGCTTCTTACTAGCAATTATTATTATTTATTTCAAAAGACAAATTATATACATTTAAATTTTTGAATGTGGAGAAAACAACGTAACAAGTTCAATTATCTTCAGGTTCCGCAGGCCGTATGGACCATACCCATATACCCTTTACAAAATGGAGAACCGGACCCTGCCATGATTGTGAATATTCCAGTAAGTCCGACATTTCGAGCCTTCCTTACCCTGATGCCAGAAGATGCTGATCCAGACAATAATTCTACTATCTCTGGAGATATCTTGAGGAAATACGCGTGGTCTTTTAAATACACTATTAGTAAAGTTTTGCAAGCCTAATTATATGAATAAACTTTGTACTAACTATTTGAACAATATTAAAAGGTTAATCGTGTTATTAAATATTTCATATGAGAAACGAATCGCATATACTGACTTGGCATAAATCAGCGGACCTATCGGCACTCCAAACTGTTTTAAGGATTTCACTTGTTTCCGAATCACCTTCGCTGAATGATTTCTATCGACTGGCGATATTGCTCTGATAAGCTTCAGGTATATTCCTGACATGTCATACATGTAACCATTACAGAAAAGGAGACTCTGGCTGAATGCGATACAAAGTATTGTTGCAGCAACAAAGTACGTATAATCTGTCAGCTCAATTTTCCCTTGAAATTTTACAATACTGAACGTGAGAAAGGTGCTTATTATGCCTAAGACGTACAGGAGGATAGGAAGGTAAACTTTCCCAAACATTGCTGTCAATTGAGCCGTTGAAACTTGCAACAGTTTAAAGTAATAAATATGCGTCTTGACATCCTTCACGGTTAGGATCAAAATTTTTGCCCAGAGAGTGAGAATTCCAGTGGGGAGGAGATGAATGATTAGAATCCAGCCGGCAGCCCCTTGGCAAAGAATTTTCGATCCAAATTCAAATAAAAGACAGACCCATACGGATGGAGGAAATTTTTGAATAAATTCAGGTAGCGCAGAGAATATAAATTGCTTAGATTCTGGATTATGAATGAAGGCAACGCATTGAAGAAGCTGGATAGTCAAAGGGATGAAGAGTATCAATGGTGAGATAGTATCTAGTAATGTCGATACCTTTTGATATTTTGGAGGGATTGTAGCTGTAATACAAAAAGAATTGATGTGCTATTAACAATTTATTTATTAAATGGTGTTTACTTGAGCTAATTATGTAAGTGCGTAATGCTACCTTTCATGATTGAATTCAGTCGTAACGAAATCACGAGAAATCTGAGTACTTCTGCTCGATTGTAATACAATTGAGCAGAGCCAACGAAGAGAAGCAAATACATATGGAAATTAACCAAAGTAAAAACAAAATTTGAATAGTAGTTAGCACTTTTAGTAATAGCTTCCGGTTCCCAGATGTGCTGAAATAGACGACCGCCCAAGTAGATTAGGTAGGACAGTTCGTGAAAAGTTGTTACAATAAATCTCCAGTCCCTTTTCTCTGCTTCGGAATGGTATGCCACCACAATCCCCTTGCTCCCCTTTTTCTTCCATTGTATTGGAATGGGAATTAAATGGAAATGTTTGTATAACTCGATAAATAAAATGTTGAATCGAATTGAGAAATTAGAAATCATTTTCACACTAGGCAGTTTGCGTGCAGAAGCTCAAGTAAAACTGAACAGGAACTAATAGTCATACGCAGTGACGTACGAGACCCGTATTTTTAATTTTTAACTGCTACCAAACATTTCAGCCAACGCCAACTAGTCAGCCCTTTTCAGTTGAGCCTTGAATAATAAAAATTATGTACACGAATTACGTAGCTCAGCATATCAAATATAGAATTGACTTCATATTTCCCATCTAATGGACTAGGCGTACTGATACGGATACTTCTGTTCAATCCCAATGGAAATGAAGCGGCCAACGAAGAGGTAATGAAATCCATAACGGATTAATTATGTAGTGAGATCGCAATCTAAGTTCTTGGCTCTGAATTATGTTCCGGATTTGGTATGTACTACTCAGACCTGTCATTCGAAAACCATGTATTTATAGAACTTATAATTTCTCCTATTATAAACGGTACCTAATCTTAAAAGCTAAGCATAAATGTAAGTCTAAGATATAGACGCAACTGAGCTATTTGCGTTTTGTGATTAAGCGCTTGTAAGTATTTACTTGAATGCCAAACATTTTGCGGTCTCAGTAATTACAACAGAGATACCATTCTACTGCGTACTTAATAGTTTAAGTAATAAAATATTTAAATATAACTTCTTACCTAAATCGAGACTAAAATTATAAAAGTATCAAAACCGCATAGATATCATATCGCCAATCATCATCATCAGCATAACATCGTAACAAGGTACAAAACGAAGACTTGTTTAGTATTCGTTAGTTCAGTCAAATCTTTCATGTCAATTGTCAATTTAGATTGAATGACGAGACAGCAAACATAATTTTACAAATACGGAAGAATGATATCAGAACTCCAATCAACTAATTTTCCCCCTCAATTATTAAACTTTAATTGTAAATACTCACAATGATTTTTCCTCCTAACTTTGTCCCATTCTATTTCAGTAACAGATAAATATACCAACGATGGATAGGTAAACGTTTGTAAATTAAAGCATAATGAGGACTGAAAATCATTCTTGAATTATTTTCTGGTCATATTTGACTGTAATCGTTAAGTATAAATCAAGTGTAATTATATGCCGAGTAAACCGTATAATAGCCAAGTTTCTACATTTACCGTAGCTTCTGGCTCTCCGCTATCAGCGAAAGGGAAAGTAATAAAATGTAAACATCATTATAGGTAGAAATAATTAACGAGAGTTTATATTAAGACATTTACAAGATATTTACTCTCTTATATCCGTAGTTTACTCGTATATTATGAGACTATACATGTATATACCCCAAGTCCAATTAAATTAAAGTCCATTACACCATCACTCAAGCTCAGAGACGAGTTGGTAGGCACATATAAACCGTATCGTGTTAACATCTTTGAATGAACCGTATTAAGCCGTGTTTTTTATATCAAACCCTCTTCAACCCATTCGACTCTGACGCTATCCCTCAGCACAAAAGCTTGTTAAGCATCTATGTATTGGCCTAGATTCTTTTCTGTAAAACCACGTTATTATGAGAACTCTTCAGATAACAATCATGAGAACATACGTACACATCCATTCTTCATAAAATCATATAATCTTTGAGAATGCTACAAGAAAAAGGGAGATAAAAAGTGATAGTGAAATTACTAATAAATACGGTTGGTGGCGAGGATGATGAATGGTAAAAAAAGAAAGAATATATCATTTTTTTTCAAAATGTTAAAGTTCCTCTCACTTGTTTAGTATCATTTTTTTACTATTAATATAAATGAGTAAATATACATCTTTTGTATAAGTTGCCATTAAAAAGGGTGACTTGGATTTTACTTTCCCACACACGAGGACTGCTCATAAAACATAAGTCATCTCTATCTCTCAACTGCTTTTATCAAAGTTCATTAATTTTTTTAACGTTATAGTTATGGTCCGGTTGCATGCGTTTAAGGGAGGTTATTATCGTTGTTATCAAAGCTAATATTATCAGATAATTACTCCCTATCAAAACGACGGCATTTATATGATAACCTATATTCCACCCACCTGCATGCATGCATTCCATTATGAGACAATAATTGCTGTATGCAAATAGATCGAAAGTATGGCTTGAATTCTTATGGTCATTATAAGAATGAGCTTAATCAGTTCTATGAGGCTTTGAAGCGTATGTTTTTATGTGTTTAATTGTGTTTGGATGAAAGATGCATATCTAAATATATCTATATCCGTTGTATGTAGATATGCAGACAGTTAATAACATTGTCTCATTGTGAAAGAAACGGCAACTTCCGGTTGAAAGCTTATGCAGCTGAATTAGTTCTAGTATAGACGGTTAATATGAATGGAATTGCAAAGAGTTGGTGTCTTTTTGGTCGGCAAATGGCGAAATTTATCACAATGAAAAACCACATAAGCACTTTTTATTAACGCTCGCGGGAGTCCCTTTGAGATAAGTCACGTATTTCCCATAATTTTCACTCAACGAACAATCTGTTTTTATTTCTATGAATTTGGGCAGTGTGTTATGGGGCAGTAGTAGAAAAAAATTTATGTTTCAAACAACACATGAAAATGACATTTGATCCTCTATTGCATATCGTGTTAGTCACAGCCAAGCGCAATAGGGAAACAGCATTAGAGATAATTTAATCTTATCTCCGTCTATAAATTTGGTGTAACGGATTTAGCTGGTGGTGTTCACTCATCATTAGCCATCGCTGTAATTTCCTGAGTCACGACAATCGACGGTTTCGCGTCACTTCACCCACTTTTCCTTTGGTATTTTATCGCAGGTGCTTAAAATGGAGGGGTAATGTCTTGCAGGTTACATGGCTGTGATTACATTAATTAATATGTGGGAAAAGTGAAATTTTGAGGATATTTCTGTGTCAAAGTTCTACAGCTGCGGGCGATCATAAATCATGGATAGATAAAGTGGCCAAAACCTGCATGATGAGAACTTATTGACTACTTTTATGTCGAATATAATATAAAGTCATGATGATGACTAAATAAAATATATTTCTATATTGCAGTATGAGCTCACATGTCATATTCATATTCATAATCATGCTTCACGCACTTTCGTGTTACAAAAATACTGAAAAGAATATACCTGCACACGGTCCTCTGTCAAAGATAATTCATGATTTAGCCAAGCCGTTTTATCGAGTTTCTAGCGAATCCAATGTCCTATATGAGCACTCATTCAATATTCAATCTCGTCATTGGCTAGGTATCGTACCATAACAGTCATAACACAACATAAGCCAAAACTATTTTGACGATAACAAAAACCATGTTCGTAATCCATATATCCGTAGTCGTTCAACTGTTGTTGTTGTTCGCAAGAAATATAAACATGATACAAAAATTTCTTTATTTACGTAAACAGATTCTCAATCGACGGGCTATGAACTTTGAGCTATAAGTATTATGAGTGTCCACATTGATTTAGCGCTTCCGTTATATTTCTGGTGAATAATTTAGAGTGCTCGTATGTATTTACGTTGAAATTGTTGCGAGCTTGAGGTTGTTGGATGAAAGCATGTATTTTTGCAATTAGCAATCAATCATATTGGCGTATGTATACGTGAGCAGGATTAAAATATTGTCAGAAAAACATGACTATGAACTCAGATTAAATTAATTGAAATATGAGCATTAAAAGCCTTACAAATATATTGAATTTCATACTTATGTATACTTAGGCACCTATCTAAAGGTTTGTAGTATATCAACTAGTTCTCACAACTCTAATTAAATGTTGGAGTTGATACGAATTTCCGCGTTAATTATTTGAATAATAATGGAGATTAAGAAGATTAAGATAGGGGAGTGTGAAGCTATAGTGTGTCGGCAGAAAGACGTATACGTATACATAGACCAGAAATAATAATGTCACAAATGCAATTAGTCCTCACATCTGATGTAGTTGGTAGTTTGCTAGCTCTGGACATTAATTGAGTTCCACCTTTATAGAATTTTCAGGAAGTTTACATAGCCAAACTAACGCCCATATGAAATAAGTAAATAAGTAATTTACTTTTAATCCATCCATTTCTTTCTGAATCGATAACTAGTTTAAAAAAAACTAGAGCTATATTATTCTATAACGTTCCATAAAATCTATAATTGCTCTCTTCCAATGCCCTATATTCACTGTTTTTGCACAATATTTCCATAAATCAACAGCAACAACTGAAAATTGTCAACATGAAACTGAACATTAGAGGACAAAGACATATAACTTGTATACTTCGGGCGAGCTCGTAAAAATCAGAATATACTTGGTCATCTCATCATCGGAATAAAATCCCACCACACCAACTATTAGACGCCTAGGCTGATTACAGCACCACAAAAACTAGTCACATCATTTCAATTCGAGCAACCACTCAAACTCCATTATAATTTTGAGTAACGCTATTGAGCTCAAAGTAGTTACAGATCATAGCTGACTAAAAAAGCAAGCTGTTATTATAGCTGTCAACATGGCCGTCAGTGAGATCAGATTGCTTGCATATTCCAAAAGGAAAACACCAACTCTTTTATTACCCACCAGTTAAAAATATCAGTTACGGAAGATTGGTTAGAATATATGGTCATCCGCATTTCCTCATTCTTCATTTATTGTCTAGAAGGAAAATTTCTACAAGCCTAGCATATTTTTTACTATTGTATGGTCCCAAATTTTTAATAACGTACTAGATCTCTTTTTATGACGCATATTTTGAAAGATGGTCAGCAAATAAACCTTTTTCATACCTGAAGAAAACATTCACAAAAATTTTCAAAAGAGTAAAAAAAAATATTTTCAAAAAAAGTAGCAAAACAGGATAGGAAAAACTACCTACCAACTTTGGACTTGACTCATGTGCAATATAGCTCCTCAGAGGAAGAATTAGGCCCAGACTGAAATCGTTACAAGATGATGAGCCTGATTGCCTCCTTTTTTTATATACCCCCACAAATTTACATTACCAGTGCCATTGGCACGGTCATCAAGTCATCAGTAAAGGTATTAGGATAAATAAAAAATTCAAATATGTAAAACATCCATATTTACTTCGAACATATACAGACCGCAAAGTTATCAAGTCATCAAATTGCTCCACTATTTCGCTTCACTGTTCCACATGAGCAAAAATAAACCGTAGAGCAAGTTACCTTTGATTATAATTCCTTATCCTAAGGCCACATAGTCAGTTTCTGATTTTCATAAATAAAGCATGCATCATCGCTAACTATATGTCACTGCAGCAATGCTCAAGACCGAATTCCTATTAGGAAAAGTTATAATTTTTTTCAGATTTTTTTTCATGCTTCAAAAAAGTGTTTAAATTATCTTGCTAATGATATGGAAGAACATGAGATGATGATAAGGTTGATTGCAAGTTGCAGCTTGCAACTCCGAGGCATATTATACTACTGCTCCGACTCAACTATACTTACTATCAGGATATTATAATGCAGCTGGTAGTTGCTAACGGTGGTCAAAATGAGCATGGCCTTTTAATGTACCTTGATAATGATGATGATGATGTATCACATAGTCAAATTGTTACTCACTGCTAATATGCCTCATCCATTATCCTACCGAAACTACCTACTTGGGCAAAAAGCAACAAAGAAAAATGGATTTGATGAGCATCAAGACTTCAAGAGAGAAAAAAAGTAGTTCGATCATGTTGCTGATGATGAATGAATGAGAAAAGAAGATGACTTGCCGTCCTAGTTTGCATCCTCTTTTGTTACCTGCCTCGCCTCCCTTGCTTGCCAATATTTGCCTTCTTCAGAAAAAGCTTCTTCGCCAAAACAATAGCCTTCTGTTTGGCTTGTGATCATGTGAAGATGATGATGATGATGTTGATATGATAGATTTTTTTCCCTTCTGAGCTTCAATTTCTGCTGCTGAGGCTCCATTAAACAAATAATGGCAACGGCAACCAAGATTACATTGTAAGTTGAAGTGGTGCCGTGTGCCAACAAAAATTATCCGTACTTAACTTATTACGATATGATTATGCTCATCATTATGATCAGGAGTTGAATCAGTATAAACATAATTTTCATTGCCAACGAAAAATATGATTATTGGAATGAGGAACAAGTTGATTTGGAGAAGAAATTAGCTAAAAGCATTAGGGATTTTTTTAAAGTAAATTAAAACCAAGAGATAAAAATTAAGTTAGACTTATTTATTTTGATGTGGAACCACGTCTGATGAATCTTAAACCTTCAAGTTGCAGACGCTGACTCCTCTGCAGCCTTCATAGCTTCCTTTCCCATGGGTTTCATTGGTAATACGATGAAATATCCCAATTTTCTATCCCATTCTCACATTTCTGAACAGGTTCCTCAATGCACTTATTTGAAATCCTAAATGAATCCAATTTTCTGCGTATATTCAGGCGAGAGCATCCGTGTAGTTTCTCATTTTGAGTGTGGATTAGGATTAAGGACGTATCGAATGCTACTTGGCTGAGAAAAGTGTGACAATGGAGACTGACAATGACAACGTGTTGCAATATATGTAGCAATCACAGTCATGCAGGAACGAAATGAGATGCTCAGCCTGGTTTTTGTGCAATATTTTAATGGCAAAATCCTACAAAATTGTCAACAACAATGGACATGGTTTTCATCTCGTACTTTGCACATAAAAATCGAAACACTTGGTCATTATTTTCGTACCATTCACCAAAAATGATTCGATTGTCAGCGTCATATCGCCAGCATCACATCGTAAATTCGCAAAACTTAATTTCCCGTTAGTGCGCTGTGTGTACCCGTGCCTTTATTGGTTCCACAGTTTTTTCTATGTTTAGCAAGCAAAGCCCTTCGGCAATGCCGGTGGTTAATATCCCCGTCTCGTCAAGCGGGAGTCCGGGTTTCATTCCCTATACGAGTAGTTTAGAATGGTTGCATTTTTTCATCCATTCATTTCCGTTTATTTTAAAACTGCAATGGTATTGCAATCTGCGTGATTATTTTCACAGTATGTGTGTAGTAGGCCAATGTTAGATATACAGTGAAATTTCAGATGCCAAACTTCAAATTTTAAGTGAATGAATGGTGGACTTTTTTTTAGCTAAAACTGTCACCGTGCGGTCGAATAAAACATGAAATTGATAAAGTTGCATCCGTTTTAGTCACACTAGTCATTATAATCTCACCCACTTTTGGGTCGAAACTGCATACAATACCACACAGCAAGGGAGAATGAAAAAATTACATGTTTTGTCACAGATCTACTGTGGTTCCTACTGCTTCAATAGCACCTATTGGTAAAAAAAATCATGAGCGTTGGTATTACTTATTATCATCGTGATGAGGACTACCACCAGCACTGTTATTGCATTATTATAGCAAATGTTTTTTTGTAAATTTTGCAACAATGTTTGTCCGCTTGTACCACACGTAGCCAAATAAACAGAAGAATTTTCGAATCTGTATGCAACAACGTAGTACAAAAACACATCTCATTTGTTGATTACGATTATATATTCTAGGATTTTCTCATATTATATGTAACTTGATTACTTTAAAATAAAAAATTATCATTGTTATATATTTTTTTGAATTTTTGATTCGATGCAGGTTTTAAATCTTAACCTGTGTTTATCTCGTATGTTGATGATTATGATGATTACTATTTTATAATGCGTATGGGAATGCGTGTGGAGAGAGCTGAAATATAAAGTCTGAGATATTTCAGAAACTGGCTTATGGTTAATAGCTTGTTATTATAATCTGCAGTTTACCTGCATCAACAACGTGTTTTCTGCAATGAATCATGTTGTTGATGATGATGATGATGAAGACATGCTAGGTAGGCCACGCGTAATACGTATAGAAAAAGTTTTTGATTTTATGTAAACTAAAGTGAGTAAGTATCTTTAAAGGGCTGAGCTGAGGCTTCCCTTTTGTGAGAGGCTCTGAGATTCGCATTCTCAGCCTTTTCATTCGAGTTCTCAACGAGTGTGAAATTAAAATGAAAAGCTGTCTGGGGACTGCGCATGCAAAAGTGCAACAGTGCACTTGGCTCGCTGATGCGTGATGCTCTCTCTCCCTTTCTTAATGCCAAGCTTAAGCTCAACTGTTCAACTCAACGGAGACTACATCACTGAAAACCCTTTTTTCAGTCACTTGCCAGAGCTTGCTAGTGACAGTCTCTCTCTCTGGGGGTGGTGTGAAATAGGGATGGAAATATATTGAAGTGACTTCCTTTTCAAATTGTCAGCTCAAGACAATGCTGGCGGCGAGTTTACAAGTGCTCGATATGACAAGCCAGTGATAAATGTTAGAAAGTGACAGTGTGACCTGTTAATACAGATGAGTCGGAACGACACAAGTCATGTAACAGGAAGGATTTAATCCGATTGCAAATTGCAATGGTGCTACTGCTCCTAGCTGTGAGAACTAGCTAGCAGGAAAAAATTTCTCCCACGAGGATGGAGCTGGACAGCGTTGGAAGGTTGGCGTGTTCGGATGAACGGAACAAAGTCAAAAGCAACTGGAAGGGAGCTGTTGCTACTGGTGGGAGAGGCGTGTGTTCACTGGCCATCCTGGTGTTGGTCTTTCTCTCGTGTTTTCACTTAGGTACTTTTATGGTTTACTTTTTACCAGGAATTAATTTAGCTAATGATATGTTTTAGTAAGGAATAATTTACTGTATAGCAACTTGCTCATCTAGTTAATTGTGATATGGAGTGATTGAAGGTTTATTGCTCTGAAGTTTCTTTGAAATTGAGGGGAGGTTAAAATATTCAAAAATATTTTCATCCTGTGAATTTTTTGATGAGAAAATAAACTGACAAATAGAGTAAATCGAGGTGTACTATTTCACGCAAGTTAGTCATGGATGAAATGTCTCTGTGTTTCCTTCAGGCAGAATGGCATTTCATTAGATTCCATTCTCATTTAATCTTTTAAAAAAATACATGCAAAAATCTCCTCTTTTGTCACTGCAAACCTTCATTTGTCCAACAGAAAAAGGCTTTTCTTGCATGAAAATTCTTGCAAACTCATTGCAAAGGGTATATCATCATCCCGTCACAGTGGTAGGAAAAGAGGGAATGAAATATTTCAATTTTCATTCAGAAAGACTTTGAGTTTGAAACGTCTCATCGTCAACCTCTGCAAAGAAAATGTGCTTAGAGGAGTAAGTGGAGTGTAAAGAAACGTGAAATGAAATCCTCCTATATGCGTTTCAATAATGGAAACTGTCACAAAAGAACAAGAGGCAGTGAAAAGGGAAATTTAAACTCGACAATAGAAAGTCCTGAGTCATTATTGCCATTTTTCTGTAGCACAACTTTGCACAACATGAGTTAATTATAGCTACACGAAGGAACGTAAATACCTTGTAAATACCCTTAAGAGATGCTTACGCTATGAATAATGAATTGATTGTGGGGAGAGCAGAGGGATAATTTTAATTTTTACTACTTTGACTCAAATTATGAAGTATGAAGTTGTCGTAAAAGTAAAATGCTATAAAGTTTAGTCTCACCTCGCGTAGTAAATACAGCACTAATTCATTTCAAACCGTATTTTATAGCGTTCAAGAACATGTTTTAATTTTTTAGTCATCCCAGTCAGGGATTTTCGTGGGTCGTTAATTCAATTTTATCAATTTTACTTTTCATCCGTTTAAGTTCACTATATTAGCTAACTGGCATGGCTCTTAGGTACTTAATTTATTTATACGCTTATTAGTCCCTTTTGTTTTAGACACGGCTATAGGAAATCATATATTTACTAAAAAAAATCTTTATTGCTAAGGATGAAGGAAAGCTGAATTTTCCCCAGATTTTTATGGGGTGTGAAAAGTGTGACTATGAAATCCTTTTTATGACGCATTGAAAAGCGTTTCTGTACTAATTGGCTATGTTTCTTTGTGCTTTTTACAGGAGCCAGTTTGCAATGCTACCACTGCCTTGAACGACCAAAGTCAACAGAGAAGCATTTATCATGCGCGTATTTTGATATGAGTGAGCGATTTCATAAGGAGTGCACCCATTCCTCAATGTGCATGAAAAGGACATCCCAGTTTCAGCTTCATAACGGAAGTGAGTCTTGATATTCGATATTATTGATTGATAAATTTAATCAATATTGTAATTTGTAACTTGAATTAGAACCCTTTTTAAGAAAACCTAATTTTTTTCATGATTTTGACGCAGGTTATGTCACCATTCACGTGCACAAGTGTGCCGATCAATCGCACAAGACGATGATCCAGGATGCGAATGGGGATTGGAAATGGGCTCAACTCTTCCGACGGGACTTGTACAACGAGGGTTGCTTCCCACATAATACACCTTCCATGCTTACTACCGACAGTTACCACTGCTTTTGCAGCACTGATTTTTGCAATAGCGCTCCAACCATTGGCCAAGATACAACTTCCTTCAAGTCTTGGCTTCTCCTGTATTCATCCGCTGTTCTTGCAAATATGTACCTGAACCTAATGATTTAGATTTTTGGCAATTATTTTGTGATGCAAGATTAAAAAATAAGATTAGTTTACAATAGATTGCGTATATTTTTGTATCCGAAAGGTCTGCATTAGCTCTGTTTATGTGATGGGGACTAAAATCATATTTATTTTGCAGTTCATATTCATGTGAAGTATTTTTCATATGAAAAGTTATATTTTTATATACTTGTTTCATACTAGATGCGTGTTGTGTATTTGTTGAGTTGTTGAATGTAAATATTTTACCATCTACATTATTATTATACTGTGATATGGGAAACCGCTTCCAACATGACGAATAAAATTACTGCTAAAGCGTTGTTGATTCGCTAATATACATACTTATAATAGAACCACTGTTGAATGAATATAACCTTTAACCGCGTGAATGATTTAATCATGTGAAACATGTGTTAGTAATAATGGTTACATTCACCGCAACCAGATCATCCTGTGACATTTGCTCTAGCATAAAACATTTACAAAGTTTCGTAAATCGCAAATAAATGTAGATTTTACATGATAATATATTACTTGCTAACTGTCCGATAGCAAACTTGAAATATTGATGTAGATGTAAGTAAATGTAATGTAGTAATGTCACGATTAGCAGTTAAGCTGTATATGAGAACAATATATATTATTTTTCGACGGAAATGTCTCATCGTCAGTTTATTTTCGGAATTCACACTAGGTTTGACTTTTGATTTTCGATGAGCGGATATAAAAGCTCCTCTGGATGTCATTGGTTTTTTAATCCAAGTTTACTTGTCGTACCTCGAATATTAAACTTTATTTAGAAAAAGATGAAACTAGTAGGTTTGCTAGTGTTGGTATGCTTATGCATACTAGCATCGGAGATTTCAACCCAACGTATCAACTACTTTGGGGTAGCATTTTCTCCTTATGTCAAATCGGATGGATCCTGGTGGAATTCTTACTCGCTTGAAGACATCAAGAAAATGCTCCGCGTTGTGTTAACGCGTCATAATTCTATATCCACCTACTCAATGGGAGTCAATCGTAAGTGTCATTTTAAAAAATGTGGTAAAATTTTTCCTTTTCCACAAACAACTCGTTAATTAATATGTTGAATCAACTTTTAGAATGGAATTTAAATGGTCCCTGGGACAAAGCGGATAGCAACTGCTTGATTGCTCGAGCTGCAGCCCAAATAAATCGGGAGCACAATTCCGTCGTCCTCTCAGTTTCCCAAGGAGTTCACCAAAGTGACAACAGGAACATTGAAAGGAAGGAAATTGAGAATGCATTCTTAGCGGCTGAAGACGCAAATCGTATCCGTGCAGGCACCGTCTGGGGAATTGTGTTTACCAACGAGCACGTTACCAGCTGGGACAGTGGACAAAAGGTCCTCGGAATGATTCGAAACAATAAGGAAAAGGCAAAGCGGCGAGGTCTCAGGGTTGGAACTCGTATCCATATTTGCGGAGAGATCTGGAATGGGCCAAATAAGAATATTCTAATTGAAATTGCAAAGGCATCGGACTTCATAATGTGCAATTTATATCCTCCACCAAATACAAATAACGCAGACCGAGCCGTAAAAGCTATCAGCGACGCGTATTACAGCTCACGGGATGGTTTCCGGCGACACAACCGCAATTTGGAGGTGATGATTGGAGAGACGGGCTGGGCCAGTCAAGGAAAAACTTTTAACAACCCTCCCTATCTAAATACGGTTGAGAACATGAAAAACTTCTGGAATAAGATGAGAGACTGGTCCAATCAACACCGCGTGAAAGTTCAAATGTTTGAAGCTTTTGATGAGCCCTGGAAGACTGGGGAGCCAGGAGAGAAACATTTCGGGTGGTGGAAAAGAGCTCCTGATAATAGAAATTATTACATTGAGAAAGCTACGGGGAAGGTTTTTAATTAAAGTTTGTCTTGAATTCTTGACCACCTTTCCTCGTCCATTTAGAGGAAAGCAATCAATCAATCAAAAACATGTATTTGGTGAAAGTATATTTCTTTTTGTGGAAATATGGCGCATATAAATATTTGACAGCAGTTGGATGTGGTAAGGAAATGTGGCTTTCCCAAGTATTTACTAAGCCGATTCTTTAACCACAAAAGGCACTGGTATCCAAATATATATTTAATTGTTCATTTTATGTCTGAATAAAACAGAACACATTGATAACCGCCTACATGTTTGATTCGATTCATGACACTAACTTTTTATCTATTTACACATTTTGCATCGTCCTTACCATCACACTATGTTCGTTCACCTTCGTTGGTGGGCAAGCTGCCGCATCGTTTCACTATTCAGAACAATGTTTCACGTATTCTGAATATACAAAAACATGAAAGCTATTGCTATTGCACGATACCATATTTTCATCCACTATCTTTCGCTAAACACTATAGGATGACTTGCCAAACAATTGGATTAAGATTTAATGATCAATACTCTGCTATATAAGGATTGCAAAAACACAATCAAACTAATTTTCAAACATCAATGTCAAATCAAACTTTGAAAAGATAGTAAATAACTCTGATATTCTTCCGTTATAATGAAGACGTTAGAGTACATAGTATAAAGTATGTTGTTTGTATAATTTTTCTAAAGATAATATTAAAGACATTCACTATTAGTAAAAATGGGGCCATGATAATGGTCATCTTTCATTTTGGTTTTTCAGGATATTTATGTAAAAGTGTTTTTTCATTATTTTTATTCCTCCCTTTCAACATTTGGCATGTAGCATGTTGCACCCGGGAGGTCCTCATCAACTATGTATTATTAGACTTTAAAAATATGGAACTTAAATTATTATTGCCGTTTCATCTGGAATTATTTTGCATGTTAAAATGATTATGTCTTTGTAACTATATCTATTTATTGATGACTAATGGAAATTGTTCCATTTTTAAGCATGCATTCATATTAGTTTCAATCGGATGAACGGTTAACACTAGAATATGTTACCGCAAATTAACTTTACTGGAATAGGAAACAGTCAAGGTTGAGATGTCACCTCTAGAAAAGTTCAACTTTTTGTAATCGTCTAAAAAGAAAACCCTAGATATTTTACCCCAATTCAAATAATATTTTGTTGCACTGAGACTGTCTCCACTTGAGTTTACAGTATTTTCAGAATCAATTAAACCAATTTAATATTTTAATACTTCATGTCAAACATGCTAAACAAATATTTTGCATTCTGGAATAATCTGAGATATGGGAAACCATTTCCGACAGGACGTACAAGACCACTTGTAAAAATTCTAATTCATATAACTCTTCTATAATGGTAGCATCCCGTCAAATAAATTTGAACCGCTTTGCAAAAACAACTAATGATCAGATTAGCTAATTATTTCCAAGCATTTACTTAATACATTGTGACTGATGCAAAATAAGTATTATATGTATAGCAGGTAGTGTAATTACCGCATTTGCATTTGCCACAACCAGATCCTATGACACAAGTTGTTGTGAAAAATGAAGCCATTACCAAGTAATCATATCATAACAAATGAATTCCCGATAAAATGCCAAGAACTTGCAGTGGTTGAGCAAACCATAAATGCTTATCTACCTCCGTACGCTATAGTCGCATTGAAGCGGTTACATGATCCCAATCCATAAACTAGCACTTCTCAGAAATATCAACACCGCAAGTGTGTCTATGATTTATACATATAACTCTATCCCTTGCTCTTTTAGATCAGTTTAGATGAGTATAAAAGCTGATTCTAAACTTCGCTGGATCCTAGTTCAACTTTGCTTGTTAAGCCATCGAAAGTAATTTAACAGTGAAAAGGAAGATGAAGCTAATTGGTCTTCCAGTGTTGGTATGCTTATGCGTACTAACAGAATGGGTTTCAGCACAAGACATCAACTATTTTGGAGTGGCTTACTCTCCATACGTAAAGAGTGATGGGTCTTGGTGGAACTCGTATTCATTGGACGATATCAAGAAAATGCTGCGGATTGTCTTGGAAAAGCATAATTCAGTGGCGACTTACTCTATGGGAGTCAATCGTAAGTGTCATTTTAAAAAATTGACCATATCCATCCTTTTCCAAAAGCAACTTTGTAATCAATATGGGAAATTAACTTTTTAGAATGGAATTTAAACGACGCCTGGGACAAAGCGGATAGCAACTGCTTGATTGCTCGAGCCGCAGCCCAAATAAACCGGGAGCACAATTCCGTCGTCCTCTCAGTTTCCCAAGGAGTTCATCAAAGTGACAACGGGAACATTGAAAGGAAGGAAATTGAGAATGCATTCTTAGCGGCCGAAGACGCAAATCGTATTCGTGCAGGAACCGTCTGGGGAATTGTATTCACAAACGAGCACGTTACCAGCTGGGATAGTGGACAAAAGGTCCTCGGAATGATTCGAAACAACAAGGAAAAGGCAAAACAGCGCGGTCTTCGAGTTGGAACCCGCATCCACATTTGCGGAGAGATCTGGAACGGGCCAAATAAGAATATTCTAATTGAAATTGCAAAGGCATCGGACTTCATAATGTGCAACTTGTACCCAGCTCCAAATTCAGATAATGCGGATCGGGCCGTCAAAGGAATAAGTGATGCATATTACAGCGCGCGGGATGGTTTCTGGGAACACAACCGCAATTTGGAAGTGATGATCGGAGAAACTGGCTGGGCCAGTCAAGGAAGAACCTTTAACAATCCTCCGCATCTAAATACGGTTGAAAACATGAAAAATTTCTGGAATAAGATGAGAGAGTGGTCAACCCGGGAGAGGGTAAAAGTCCAAATGTTCCAGGCATTTGACGAGCCATGGAAAACTGGAGAGGAGGGGGAGAAGCATTTCGGGTGGTGGAAGAGAGCTGATGACAATAGCAATAGATATATTGAGAAGACTACAGGCAAAGTTTATAATTAACCTCCTGACACCTGAAGGCTCATACGCTGTGAAGCCTTAGTTACTTCCGTGGAAGACTGAGTTCACAGACGTC
>JAQGAH010000766.1:0-25914 GCA_034696885.1 Lepidocyrtus paradoxus | reverse complement strand
GGTTGATTGAATAGGGTTTAATCTCAGAATTCATACGGCGATTTCAGCAGTTCGCGTTTTCGTCCGTAATCTTATAACAACTGTGCAAGTTTATAACAAGCGTAGCCAAATTTAGAGATACTGAGAAAAAAATAATACCCAATAGGTAAACAAATCATTGATAAGGTTACACTACAGAAGAAATGGGATCTTCAATCTGTTTTCCCAGTAAATTTTGGAATGGATTCCAGTCATTTAATGGCCTCTTTCTTCCACGTAGACACATGCTTGAAGGGAGGTGCTCGTTTGTGCTCGTACAACTCTGTAGTGAGGTTAGGTATCTGAGGACGATCCCAAAAAAATAGGTGCTGGGTTGCACCCTGGAGTGTACAATTTAAGAGCGGAACGAAAGATTATATGGTCCTTTTGTTTGGAATTTGGTTGAATTTGTGGAGAAGACCCAATTGAGGGAAACAAAGGAGATGCTCATGTTTCAATCTTTGCACCCAACCTCACAAATCGTGAGCAACAGCAACATTTTTTACAGTTTGGTAAGCCATGTGCTGGACGTAAAATGGTTTGATGTTGGTGTTGTGATGTGAAGGTCAAACCCATTACAGCTACATATAGAGAATGAAGTGTTGTCTATTAAATGTATCTTAAATTTATCTAATAAGTACAAATATCAATCCTTTCCTGTAAGGAATGGGACTAGATGTACTTCGAGTAGACCCAAGACAAGTAAAATCTAGTTACTATCTTTGCGACAAGAGGGTAAGTATATTAATTACTCACTAGAGTAGAATTGAATTATTCATTGAAAGTCCCTGAAAGTAAAGATGGATTGCACCAGTCCCCAGTTTACATAACAATTTGTTTTATTGAAACTGTTTGTGAAGGAAAATCAAGAGGCGATCTAAGCTGGACGCCGAATGACAGCTCATATGTATTGTTACCACTTTGTAAGAAAACTTTTTCGATAATTGTTGATAATTGCAAAAGTACGCTAGTTAGACAAGTTATATTAACATGTAAGAATCTTCTAAATCTATAAAACTTTGCTCATTTTCGGACATGCAAAAAATCGCAAATATCTACAATTACCTGTTTGACTCTTGAATTATTCATTTGAATGAATAGGAACAATATACCTTTTGAGCTAATAGCTGCTCGCATTTCTTTATTATAATTGATCTAACTGCTCCATTCATTTCTTGTGCGATAGGGTATTTCTCGTAAACTTTGGATTGTTTGTTCCACTTTCTCTCAAGAACATATATTAAAGCATTGGATTAGAGTAAAAATATTGGTTATTGATATTGCACGTGTAGGGACATCCAACACTTACCTTGCCAGCTTTCTTGTAGAAAGTTCCATCTTCTTAGCTAAAGTACCTAACTTGGAGGTTAGCAGATGGGAATGTAAGCAACGGGAAATAGAAGCCTAAAAGTGCAAGATGTGATATGCCATCCATATATCTTCCCATTCCACAGATGAATCTAATAAATCTTTTTGGTGACTCAAAATTACTATTCAGTTTCAGCTAAAAAGTCATTGGAATTCCAAATTTCCTGCTTTCTTCAGATGAATATTCTCGCAACTCTTGTTTACGATCTACATTTTTTACTCGGAATTCGCATTAATAAACGCCAGGACCGTGTGAAGTCTGTAAAGCATAGAACTACCGTTGTGTAATCAAAGCTCAGGTTTATCCCTGTTTTAGTTAGTTGTGTGCCTTCTATTCTAACATTTAAAACAGCCATATACATTCATACACAGACAAACCCTATGTGAGTACTGCCATACGACTTATTACGATTGAGAGCCAAAGTTTCCCTTATTTTACAAAGCCCAAATGGATTCTCCAATTTAATTATTTTGCGACAGGTGGCTGAAGTAAGTAATTTAAAGAAAATAGTCATTTCCCAACTTCTTCAAAAGTAGGGTAAAATTCAACCTTTCGTAAGTTGGCAATTAAAACATCCTTAGGTAGAAAATTCTTACAGCATTATTTACCATGCAGTACGGTCCTATATACCGAATTTCTGCTTTCAATTTCCCAACCTTTGTTTTCTTTCATTTCGAAAGTATTTATTTTTACTACATTTTGCCCTCGGACTCTGATTGGATTTCAGAGTTGAAATGCACGAGCCAAAAGGTTCGGCCACTTTTAACCCAGTATAGTTGTAATGAGCTCAAGTTGCAAAAACGAGTTTGTTTAATGTGCTTGGCATTAGTATGATAGAAAATAGGAGGGAATAGAAAATAGCATTTTATGAGGAGCATGCATATGAAAATAATTAATCTTCTTTTATTCTCGTAGGAAATGAATTTTCTATACAAAAGGAATTAAAAACCCTTTCTGAGTTAATACAAAACAAACAAAAGAGGGCTTTTAAACTTTAGACAAAGTTTATTATTAATAGCATCTTGCATATATATTTGCTACGCCACTTCCGGTATCCTTTCAATAATGTTAAAGTGAGATGGCGAATGAGTATAGACTAAACACTTCTTATAAAGTTAGACCTAGAAAGGCCGCGGAAGTGGAGTACCCCAAAAATAGACTGCTTCCCTGCGTATAAACCAATACCAATTTTTGGAGGCTTCAGTCAACCTCAAACTTTCACACGCTCTTACTCATTCTGAATTTTTAAACAAGAGGACTCATAAGTGAGCGGAAAGTTAAGTACTTGTTTAATAAGATTTAATAAATTATGTACTTATATTTACCCCTTCTTTTTTGCCTAAAAGACTACAAGCTAACTTCTTAGAGTTGCGGTCAGTTCACACCAGGAAACAACTTTCGCGGTGGTTATTAAAGTCAGTATTTTACACCAACTTATACAAAGTATTTGACTGCATACATTTTTTCAAACAATTTTCCTGGAGTCTTGTACCAATTTGATACATCATATACTGAGATCTGCCTGTCTGGGTTCTGGCGAGTGTCGACTGCAACTATGTTTACTTTAAACACTTTATGTAACAGGGAGCAAGCTAGAGCAGAGCTGTGCATATGGCTGCTGTATTTGTATATATATGTTTGCATTATTAGAACTTTTACTTTCACCCGGTGTAAATACTCTAAACGTGTGCATGTTTCCATAATGGAAGAAGTTTTTCTCCTCACCATTAGCAGACCACTCTTCCCCGTAGAATTTTCATACTTTTTTCATACTTGGGCTTAAGAGAAAACCAAGTAACTAAAATTGAGAGAGGCTTTTACTTTCCCAACAAAAATTTCCAAGCCATATCAAAACGAAACGCTGGGGAAAAAGGAGCTGTAAACATGATCATCATCACCATCGTCAAAGCTGGTACAGTTCCCACCATGCCACCACCACCGCGACGGGTGTCAAGTCAAGCCCAAGATAAGCCAAAACACACATTCCTCTGAACTTGCAGTCTCCCACGCGCAAATCCACATATGAAAGGAAAACGTAACTCGAGCTCGAATGATACAAATATCAAGCAACTTCCACAAAATAAAAGAGCTCCAGACAAGGGAAAGGAAGAAAAGCTCCCAAAAAAATGATTGGCGAATGCAAAAGGCAAAGGCATATGTGTGCATCAGATATAGAAAGTTTCTCTTCTCTCGAAAATCTTTTCCTCTCTAATACTTCTTCCTATTACATGGAAGTGCATAAAGGAGGGATATTGGAGTGGATAACGTTTAACTTCATGTAGAACGCAAGTGATGACTTTGTAAAAACAGGGAAGTTCCAAGTTTACGTAACTTTTCCATTTAGGCATTCGCCAGAAAGGATACGGACTGGAAGGTAGAAAATAGTACAAAGTAGTAATAACACACACAAAAAAGTAGTAACAGTAACAAACAGCTCATTTCTGTCGCACTATCACAAACTCACTTCCCCTTTCTCTTCGTCGACTTCGACACTTTCCCATATATACTTTGAGCCTGGCATCACGAAGCTGGATTTCATCGCTCAGAAAAACTTTGAGAGGGAGTGAAAGTGATGATGTTGTTGCTCTATAGGCTTGTTCTTCTTTTAGTTTAAGTGAGATGAAATGGATAAAAAATAGCTGTTGTGAGAAAAGTAAGTGCTGGCTGGAATGAGCCAACTCGCACTTTCATTTACACATGCATATCAGTGCGGCGGGCTGACGGAAGAGAAATACTTTTACTTTACACATACTTTTACACACATCACATCACATTTTCTCGGCTTTTTGTTGTTCTTCCAGAGACTTACTAGTTCCCCTACTACAGTCAAGCATTTTTTTCTCCTTCTCCTCTGTTTATTTGCACTACAATTTACACATACCAAGTCTAATGGCTGGCCCTGCCATTACAACTTTTCTTTATGCGAGGAGCCACCACCTACTTCTCGTTGCATCATCAAGGGCGAAAATTGCACTAGAAAGTAATGGGGTATGGAAGTATACTAGAGAGTGGATGCTGAAACAAGCAATTTCCTATTTTATAGGTACGTGAATACGAAGAATCACACAATTCCCATCTTTGTTTATTTCGGGCAAGAATTTGCATTCAACCAAAAACCGTAGTCATTGTAGAGTCAGAATATGCTTTTAGTTAGGAAAGCGGAGAGCGATAAAAATACAGAGAGAAAGAGAAATCGGAATATTGGATGGAGAAAGGGGAAATCGTAAATTTTTGTGGCTCCATGTATCGTTTCCTTCCCCGCAAATTTCACTATTCAAACATTGGCTCTTAAAGGAAAGAAACAAAGCACATTTTCAAAGAAAAGGAAATACTTTTTCTTGGAGAAAAAAACAAACACGTTATTATTTACATTTTACATATTTGAAGAAAAGTAGATAAAACATCTAATAAAAATAGTTGAGCATTGTATTTGCTATCAGGATGTTTTAGCCACTTTGGCTTTTTTCATTTCATTTTATATTTTCTGGAATATTTATTAAATGTATGGAATACTTTCCTAATTCTTGGTCAATAATAATATACGTGGCATAAAGAATTGTAATTTCTAGCATTTCATAAAAAGCAATCCCTCCATATATCTTTCCATACAACACACAATAATGTGGGTAAGTGCTAGTATCATTGTCCAACTTTCTCATTTCCTTCCACAGATTGCCATTTATCCACTCCAATTTGTAGGTTCACTTTGAAGATGAGGATGATCAGCATCCTTATCATCCTGATCTCCCCAAATTTTTTCCCCCAGAATTCCCTCGCGTCGTGTATGACTTATATTGGGAGAAAAAAAACTCACCAAAGGCTCAGTTGGCTTTCTCCATTTCATTAAAAGGGAAGAATCGAGATGGGAGCTCCCTTCCTCCGTCTTGAGCGTTCATCTGTTCTTTTATTCAGTCAAGTCATACACCACTAGCCATTCTAGTGGGGGGAAAGTCTTAAGAGGGAGGTAGGTAGGGATCTATCATATCAGTACAGACACCTATAATCTATCCACTGATATGTATTCTTTTTGTGTCGATGTTGCCATTATTCTCCCAGATAAAGTGAAAGTATAAAAAAAAATCCAAGAAACTCAAGTAAAACTACACATACATTGTTCTCCATTCTAAGGAACGAGTAGAAAAAAGATGAAAGGGGAAGAAGAGGGGGGATTAGAGAAAAAAATGAAAATAAAATGAATTCCCCCATATCCTACTCCATTCTGCTGGTACCAATATATAATACAGGACAATGTGGAATAATGGGAGTTTTTAAGTCAAAAGGAGCCATTACTCCAAAGTCCGGAAATTCTAGTTGGTAACTAGCAATAGGAATACATCTATTTGTGCAGGGAGTGAGTTGAGTAAAGTAGTTCATGAGAAAAGTGAAATGCCTTTGAAATCTACATACATCATCATCATTGAGCAATTTATAGAGGAGATAACCCAGAAATAACAAAAAATATGTAATCCATCTCCCCTCTTTTGAGACTCTTCTGCTCCTTTACCTTTGCTTTCTCATCCATGGTATTGCTTATTTCCTCGTTTCACTTCCCATTCAGGTAATGAAGGCATGTATATGGTTGATGTAGGTAAAAAAAAATTGAGATGATGGAGATGTGCCCCTACCTCATTCAATTCCAGCTAGTAAATTTCTTAGCTAGGTACTCACTCAAAAAAAATGGGAGCAACATCAAGATAGTAATAGTTTTGTACATTACAAAGAAAGAATTTTCACTTGTTCTCACTCTTACAAACCCTTTTTGGAATGCTCATCTTATGGAGGTTATTAAATACAAACATAAGGAGTCCTGTCGTCCTGAGAGCTGGCTGCCTGCTCAAGATAAAATGCCCGGAAAACTCACTTGAACACTAACTTACTCTGCTCTGCAAGTATAAATAAAAACGAGCCCAGTTTCTTGGAAGAAAAAAATGACTGTCTTATCCAACAACTCTTTTACCCTGGAAGGCATGACTTTAAAAAAAAGAGCAAAAACACTGCAATACTGCATATAAATACGTGCAAAGAAACTGCTCCGAGTCAGAGAAGTCTGGATGGGGATGAGTTGGATTATCTTTGTTTTCCATTTTTATATGCATTGGGATAGTTCAGGGTATAATATATGCAGCATTAAAATAAAAGAGGTATTTTTTTAAATTTCATGGTAAAATTGTGCTAGTTTTTAGTTAATCCATAAAAAGTTCATACATGGCTTAAAAAAGAGCATTTCAGATTATAATTTTTACCTACAGTCACAAAGGTTGGCGAAGCTCTTGCATGATGAAAGGCAACTGGCGACGACGTATTTCATAAGCATTATGACAGGAAGCTACGTGACAGACGACACCTACATTGCAATCCGAGTCTGGACTGTTTTCTACTTTGCGACACGGCTGTGGTCTTTGAAGAATAGCTGGTCCGGCTTTCCTGATCCCAGCACGATTATTGAAGGCTCTTTTTTCCCTTCGGATACATTCACTGGCGTGTGCAAGGTAAAGGTGACTGTGGTGTGGTGAGGTGAGTTGGATTTGGAGTTGTGAAATATCAGATTACTGTCATATAAGGTATCTCTGCTTTGAGGTGAGGCTCCTGTCTCAAAATGCACAGCGTGTCGGGCAAAGCAAGGCGTCCACGTCCCATCCAGCCTTTAAAATGATTCGAGCTTTTCCCCTCATGGCTACAGCTGCGCCACTTCTTTTTGACCTTATTTGGCTCTGACCTTTTGTTTTTCTTGAAGGAGAACTGCCCAACTTGAGTCTAATGATAGGCCGCATTTGTGTCTTCTTCGGAGACTGTTGAATTTACAAGAAACAAGTATATCATCCAGTTTGTATGTAATATGAACATCTTGGGAGTGTGGAACGGGAAGAGGGCATTATTCTCCAAAGGCACATATGCAATTTTGAAATAAATTCGATGTAGATAGCTCTCCACTACATATGCTTTGATCACAAGGGAGTATTAAATTGTAACTAGAGTTAGTAGAAAGGGAAGAACAATCCAAAAAAATCTAAAAGAAATGGGATATGTCTTTTGTAAAAAAGGAGTAAGTTTGTATATTTCTTCACTTTCCTCACTTTCATACATTCTGGTTTATTTTTAGCTATGGCTATTCTAATGCTCAACCATTTAAAATAAAAGTCAAAGTTAAACTTTTGACCCGCTTATCCACTGGCATAAATAGAGATGACTCAAACATAAACTTAAACTTTTCCAGAATAACTTTTGCTCACCATATATAATTGATTCAAATATAACTCTTATATAAGTATAGTTATATAACAATATTGATAAACATATAGGTACATTTATAAGTATATGCGTGATGCAGTAGTTAGCCCCTCACATGTGTGTCCAGTCCAGCATATGCTTAAAGTTCATTTCGCTAATGCTAATCCGATTATATGATGAAATGTGCGTAGTTCGTGATTCTTTTTAAATGTCGCAGTACATGGTACATACATAACCTTTAAAAGATGTTGTGGGATGATGATGAAGTGACTCTGATGCTGGGATTTCTTAATGGTAACTTGTTCAAAGAAACGTTTCTTTGCTGCCTACATAGTGCCTCTATCGCTTGATTAGAGGCGATGATCTCACCATACCTCAAAAGATCCCCATTCTTGTACCCCTTTTTTGCACTTGTCGTTTTCTAACAAAAAAACCAGTTTAGATGGGGCGAGGAAAAACTAAATATAGGATAATGATGATGAATAGGCTGGGGCAAGGATGTTAAAGACCTTATAAAAATAGCTTGATGTTACGATGACGGAACATTTTCTTCATACACTTGTAATCATAAAAGTGTAATCACATGTGCAAAAACCCATTTTTACTGGGCTTTTCGCAATCCTGATTTGGATAGCAGAAGTGGGAGTGTGCAGGTGCACAGGAAAAAAAACGAAGTTGGAGGGTGAAAAAGGAGACGAGTGAGATGAATAACGATACGTTCTCTTCAGTTTACATCACTGTCACTAATGCGAACACTATAAGTCAATTTATGTATGTAGCTCTGCATGTTTTAACATATTTTTTCCCACTAATCTCCAGCCTATTATTCCTGAGATGACATAGCCGTACCAGCCGATCTTCACGCTGACATTTTGTGATCGGCAGGTGGATGTTGAAATGCGAAAATGACTTGAGTGAATTTTAATACATCATCATCTCATCATTTAAATCAATATGTTCGACAAGATGGTAATTTAATTTTGTTACATGGTTCCTCTTCAGCCAAAGCGTAATGTCTGAATTCACCAGGGAATTTACAGAAAAACGTTCATTGCGATTTTCATTTGATTCCGTTGGAAAATCGGATTGATGCAAAAGTGAAGACGTCTTCCTTCTCGCTCAACTCAGAAAACCTTTTTTTTCTTCTGATGCCAGTCAGAAACAGACATTCCATAATGATGATGACGATGATGATGATTCTCTTTGTGTCTAAAAAACCGCATTAGACGTACCTTAAAACTAGTAAAAAAGAAAAATTGAAGTGTGAATGCAACCAAGGAATACAAAGGATTCCATACAACTGTCTTTCCATACGGAATAAAACACAACTCCCCATGAAAAAGATTAAACCAGGCATACAGCGGACTTGACTGTTGAGAAAAAAATCCATGCAAGATGGACCGGACTGGACATTTTGTTCCATCAGGAGAGGAGAAAAAATATTGATAAGGTAGGTACGAAGGGAAGAAAAAAGCCAAGTGAAGTCATAGTCGTAAGGATTCCCATCACCACACAAGACAATCATGCATCATCACATCCAGGAGGATTGAATTTTGAGGGCTGTAACTCATTTAAGTCGGAATTGAGGAGTGTTGGATGTGCAGGCTAATACATATACATCAAGTGAAATGATGAAATCAACTGCTTTAGGTACAACAATACATGAAAGCTGGTTAAAAAAAGTGAAAAAATAAGGTTTTTTCCCTATGTGCTCTGTTTGATGTGGTGTGAGGAAGAGAGAACCCGCATCAGACTCAGTCTAAGAACAAAACGAAAGTCAAAGCCAGGCCAGGCCAGAATCGAAAATTCCCCTTGTATATAGCCATTGTACTGTTTGGTATAGAGCTTCTTTAGGTATTTCCAACGTGGTTGCAGGGTGAATGGGTAAAAAAATCTCATGCTCTGCATGTGATATACCTGCGAAGCAATGCAAGGAGCAAACTGTGTATATGGCATGTTCTTTGCTAAACTCGTGTCATTCCTGAACTGGCTTCAGTCGGAGGAAGAACAACTCACAAGCACTTATACGCAACGTCCTTTTAAAAAATCAAGTAAAGACTACAAAAGTACGATATCCTTTATAAGGCTGCATTTTGGATTGTCTACATGGGCTTAACTCATTTACAGTTTTTCGAAGGCTCCCACTTCCATTAGTCCCATTGTGTATTTCTTGCACTCTTGTAACTGTTCATCAAGGACTTTTTGAGCCTTGACAGGGAAAACTGTCTCAGTGGCGTGAGGTGAGCTTATACTCATCTTTTGACAGAAAGGAGACAGACTTAACACTTAAAGTGCGACAGGGCTGGGTCTGCAGTTGTGTGAATTAAGGAACTGGGCCGTCATAAAAATTTACCCGGCTGGGCGAGTAGCAAGTGAGGTTTCTTGTTGTTGAGCTATTTCCTCAAAAAGGCACTTTTTTGTATTTACATAGTTATAGAGGAAGAGACATAATTTAATTAAGCAACACAAGAATCCTGTCGGATGGAATAATGAGTGAGTGCTGAAAGGAGAGAAGAAGTGTAAACTATCGTGAAGACAGGGACCGTGCGACCCTACTCTTGTCAATGTGACTGTATAGGAAGTTAATGAGCTCCTATTTTTTATTGACTTTCCTAATTTAAATAATTGGACTAGTTCACTCGTATTGTGATGTAATACAGAGGGAGAAAAGTTGCAAAAGATTTGTTGCATGGAAATTGGTAGTGTAAAGAGAGAGCAAGTGATTAATGCTTATGGTAATGACGCAACCAGTTGTCCAGGTATAGAAAAAGACGAGAGTTTATGTCAAATTGCACAAGCGTTTTGAATTACACTGAAACAGGGAGAACTCAACAGTTTACGGTAGCTGACATTAGTGAAAATTTCTAGAGCACAACTAAAGCAGTTTGTTATAATTAACTCATAAATTCACTTTTAACTCTATGCAAATTCTGACGAAAGGGAAAGGCAACAAAAAGATAAATAGTTCCAACTAGAGCCAACTTATCAAATACAAGCAAAAATACTCGGCTTGGATACAAAATTGACTCCCGTCAAAAGTGCAAATTTCAAAACAAGAGAAAGGTCTTTACTCCTGACCAACCCACCTAACCTATCAACACCAACTCATATCAATCAGCCTGCATCCAACCTAAGTGAAATATCAAAGGGGATGAAAGCAACTGGAAAGGAAAATTTTTGGAGAATGATAAAAACTACTTTGTTTCCAACTCCTATCTACTAAAAGGACTTGCTAGGCCTTACTTCCCCGAAAAACACATTTCCCGAAAAGGAACAAAAACATAAACTCATTTACAGATGAAAAAGTGAAAACGGGCCGGAACACATAAAAAAGGTTTTCGTAAACGATGTATTGCGTGGTTCTGACGTGCTGGTGAAAGCACCGCTTTGAGGATAAAAATTTTTTCTCTGTTTTTCTTCCCTAGTAAAAAGCAGTACAAGAGAACAAAGAAGGTGCAAAAGGCCTTTATAGTCTGTGCTCCTACTCCATTATAGATTGCATGCACGCACTTGTTGTGTGCTCTTTCCTAATATAATATAATAAAGTTGGGGAAAGGAAAGGACTGAACAATTTTTTTTGGACCACCTCCTCTTCCTCGTCGGTTTTGCAATTCATCTTATTCACGGGTTTGGAGACCTGCATGATCCCATGTTCTGGATTCTTTTTTATGGTGAAAGTTAAATAAAATAGAGGAATCTGTCGTTTCTCCCCTGGATTATATCCGTGTTGCCATTCACACTCCCACATCCCATCAAAGGAATTGATTAAAAAATGGAGCTAAAGGGTGTACTCACTGTGGTAAGTTGGACGATTTATTTTAGCTGGTCGGATCAGATCCTTATATATTATATTAAGTAATCTTATTTATGTAGAACATTGACAAATTTCCCATACCACGGACGCATATTACAGTCCTATATCATGGGATGGTACGAAATTTCATATCTGATTGAAGTCGAGTTGCCTTCCAATTTTTAATGCATGTTTTATACCGTGTTATAGGGTTTTCTAACGCGTTACTCAAATTTCCTGATGAAAAAGATTTTAGTCATGCATGAAATTATATAGTATACAGAAAGGAGTGGAGTAGGGCTCCATTCATGATTCTTGAAAACTTTGATATTTTGATGAAGTGGCTATAAACATGGGTATTACTGCTGGTGAAATGATTTTTGATAGAAGAAAGATTTCACGGGTAAATTGTTAAAACAAATTTAAAACGTCAGTTGGAAGTTGAGCTTGTAAAAGAGTGAGAATATGTGTGTGGTCTCCTGAATGAATAGAGGATTTTGACAGGCGATGAAGATCTAATGTGGTTTTGATTAATGATGAGGAAGTATTTAGTTTCCTTTCTGCTATTATTTAGTCATAGTCCTGGAGCTGAATGGGTAATACCTTAGCTCATTTTTAGTTCATGGGGAGTTCATTAGCACCCCTTGTTTGAAAAGCATGGGATCCTGGTTTCCTGTTTGGGGAAAGGCAGGTGAAACCGTGAGTGGGTAAAGTAAACATATATCTACTCCCAGTTAACTCATTTTGCCATAATCATCCTCCATTCTCCTTAAGCTATATCATAAGTACATGTAGTTACTCCTCCGAGTTCCGTGAAAACTAATAGAATTCGGGAATCCATTATTGGTCTGAAAATCTATTTAGGATTTTGAGTGATGATGACTTATGATGGCCAACTTGGCTCTCACAATCAGCCAGGGCCTAGCACTGGATCGCTGTACAATGAACAATGGGAAAACTTCATCGAGGGAAATGGTTTGTTCCGCTCTACTTGTGTGAGTTCGTGTAGGTTCCTCTTTGTTGTTTAGGTGTGTACATTCTACATCCATTATGCTTTTGGCATCATCAGTAACGAAGAGTAAAAATGAATGGCGTTGACAGAGATTGTTGGAGGGAAAAAGTATAAAAGCCTAAAAAGGAAAGTTTCTTTTCTTCCCGGAGAAATATTATGAGCGATAATGATGGAGTAGACTCATTTCATATGAAAGATGACATGTTGCTTTGTTCCTTGCTCTCTTAATACTTTCCCCTCAACTGTAAACCGTACACTTCATGCACCATCAGTTCTGCTCAGCTCCCTCATTAAAAATCTTACCCTGGATATGGGAACCGAGATACACTGAATAATGACTCCGGTTACCGTTTCAGCTGGAAACTAGCGGAATGATGTATTTTCGATGAAAACACAGCCAAAACTTTTCCCTCGTCTCCTTGTTCATAGCGCATAAAGTGGGGAGGGAGGAAGGTGGATTGTGAATAAACCAAAAAACATTTTGTACAGGGAAATATGTAGGGAAACTGAAAAGCCAAAACCAACACCGGTGCCATATAACAGGCGCAAACCGCAGGACAGGCATATTTCGAATGGATGGAGGGTGTTCCTACTCCTACTGCTCTGCTCACATTGAAGACAATGAACATGAGAGATACTTTAGTTTCTCATATTTCATCCCATTTTATGTATCCCTTGGAATACTACCAAGAATACTAATAATAATGGCCTGACTCAAGCAAAAACTTATGTTTTATGGGCTTTTACTACATGAATAAACACTGATTATAAGGAAATGGAGAAGGAAGGGGTAAACAAATATTCTCCAAACATCAGTCATTTATGAGCATTGTTAAAGTCAAAAATGTTCATTAGAGTGTAATGAAAGGAAAATATTTGTCAGTTGGAGCTGTACAGTGGATGTAATTATGGAAAAGCAGAGGATATGAATGACTAACTATAACTGTATGGAATGATTTATTCATTTGATTGACTCGACTATGACTACTGTTACATCCATGTTTGATAAGATTCCCTGCATTAAACTGTATTAAAACTTGCCAACGTGAGCACAGCAGGCTATTTTTATCTTCATATGATTTTTTCCATGAAAATATCAGTTACATTTAACCTTTCATCATGAAATTCATGTCATCATTATCATCATTAAAGCTATTAAATTGTGCTTATACTTGACTGCTCAAGAATGTAATTTTACGCTATCGGAAAGTTGAAGTGAGTTTGACATTTGCATCCCAATTATGCTAATATGTGTCCTTGATGGTATATGCTAACGAGTACTATGCTATGTACTTTCTCGTGTGAAAATATTTTAAAAATAAGAATCACATCAAACGAGACTAGATATTATTATGGGAACAACTGAAAGGAATGATGATTCAAAAGGAAAATGGGAATAAGAACTCATTTTGGTGTGCTAAATATACTCATGAAGAGAAGAAAGACATCTTCAAATTTCTTTTTTTTTCTGGCGTAATCATCTTTTTTATTACTGCTTTGCAGGCGTTTAGAAAAGGAATTTGTCACGTTGCAAGAGTACATCACGTTTCTGTGTTTCCGGCTAATAATATGACTGAGTATATAGATGTTTGTACTTTATATTGAAACTTGAATCATGCTAATTCGGTTTATATTAAATCACATTAGATTTATAGTATTCTTAATGTAATGCACCCAAATTTCAATCTGCAGATTTTCAAAAATTATCAAACAACTTTAAAGTAAATATCGGCGTTGATTTATTCGAGTACATTGTACCATGTACAGAAGCATTTAAAAAATGATGATATCGAAGCGCTAGTTTGTTAGGACACTTTTGCAGACTGAAAAGAATTTTAATCGCCTAATTAAAGTTATGTCTGGTCAATGAGTCAGCGCTTAGCACTTACCAAGCTTTTCATATTCTGCTGATTCACCAATGAACTCGAAGCCCCACACCTAATTCACTGAATTGAGTGTGTCAATGTTCATATAAACAGTTGAGTATCCTAACGCTGCAATCAACTTTGCTTTTGTTTTCTCTTCTGAAAATGTTTTCGACAAAAAGGTGCAGACTGAACATGAAAGCGATATAATTTAAAGTTGGGGATATGGCCAGAGGCTGTGAATTATTGTGAAGGATTGCAACAAAACTTGATCGTCTCAGCATGGGCAATAATTTTTTAATGAGTTTAATGTTTTATTTGCTCCCGACCCCTTTCTTCTCTTTTTTATTGGATATTCGATAAATATCTTGTGATCAGATAGCAGAGGATTTGAGATTGCAGAACCCATCATATCTCATCATCGTCCGTGTCATACCACTTACTTTGTCAGTGGATGGGATTGTTGATGGCTAGTTCTTGGAAAATTGATCGTGTCTGATTGGCAGGGTTTCATATTTTATATGACTTTTGGTCATTCCAAAACCACAGAGTATATCCAACATGAATGCATCAAATGTGTGAAGGATGTAATATTATAGGTCTAAATATGCCATAAGGCCTTGCGATGTGAAAAGTTGTACACATATTTTTGTGATATACTGCAAAGCAAACCTCGACAAAGTAGCCTATCACGTAGACGCAATCGTCGGCTACAGAAAATTGAAACTAATTACATAGGACAGCGGTTCTCAAAAATATGATGTGTGAGTGAGATGCTGTTGTTGGTGGGATGATGTGAGGCTGATAAACGGACGCGGACGGGTGGCTCGCCGACTGGTCATAATCACTTAAGGGGCTGTTGTCTCTTTTGCAACCAAGTGTTTGATCGAGTACTTGGTTGATTGTTTAGATCTAAGAATGTCAAGAAAAACGCTGGCAGTTTTTCTTATGGTTCCTATTGAACTCATAACATCAGACCTGCACCATTGGGAAGCGAAGTGGGCTTATAAAGCGGATACCTAACGTAGACACATTTTCAACTTTAACCTTCAACATTGCAACTTTTGACCATTCACATTATATAATTCATTAAGTAGATGATTAGATTAATGAAGTAGCAAAGTAAAGTTTGAAAAATTCATTATATCTCTATACATCTGTCTGTTACAGGAATGGATATATAGACTACTGAATTGGCATTTATGCTTAAAAAAATATATACTCAATTATTGAAATTATAAATCTCATACGTATCCTCTACTTTACCAACATACAGTATTAATTAGGTAAATACAACTAACTGTCAACCCCTTGTTCCCCTAAAACTTTTCTATTAGACCTTCCGCTTATAAAGCTGTTATGTGCTGTTTGTTCAAGGTAAACCTGTAATAATCCACTTTTTAGCTATCTCTCCGTGCGGTTCTATTCTCGGTCCTTTTATTATTTTGATTCTCTTTGAAATACAGGTCACCAACTATTTTTATGAGCTAATACAAGCAGAGGAAATGAGTTTCTACGCTAAAAGTACCTCAAACATTTTTTTTCTCATCTTTTTTCATCATCTACTTCCCCTTTAGTGCTTACTCACACATACTATCAGCGTATTATTCAAGGAATGCTCTTTTTATTTCCGACTGTTGATGCTCTTCACTTTTTTCCCTTTTGCTATCAGGAAGTCATATATAACTAAAAGTGCACTGTGTATAGTGGATATACTGTGGTAATGTTAGTGAAAAGTGTAGGATGACCTGCTTTTACAGTTGGAGAAAAATGGGAGTCCAATAAAAACCAGGAATCCGCAGATGTGTATATCACTCCAAGAGTCTCTTTTTTAACTAAGGGAAAAAAAGTTGTGTTTTTCCTATCCCCCTTTTAATACCCCTTCCCATGAATGAGTAAAAAGAAAACTCAGTTTCCAATGCTTGGATAGACAAACCTGGTTATGTGTTTTCCTCTGGATTTCACAGAGAAAAAGGGAAAAGTTTGATTCTTTGTTTGTTTTCAATTTGAATTACATGGTAATCTCAATCCTTCTCCATGTTCGTCCAGCCTTAGACGGCCGTCACGGGCAGGGAAAGGGCAAATAAGGGAGATCGATTCATGGAATTCAAATAATATTGTAAAAATTGCTTCCAGTCCGTATATCCAAGTAAAGGAGGGAAAGGTGGATGGGAAATTCATGATGATCGGGATCTTATCATGATCATGAACATCACCATCAGCCATTCCAACAGAGAAAGAGACACATTGAGAAGGAGAAAGGAGGAGACAGGACAAGGCAGCTGGCTATGGCTGACTGTCATCAAGAGGCTGAATAATTTGTGATCTGATGTGATCTCTTTCTGTTCTCTCTTCGTTACCCAAAGAACTTAAGTCTTCTTAGAGGAGAGAAGGAGAAATTGAAGAAAATGTCCTAAGGGCCATGTCCTGACTTGAACATCTTAAAAAGGGAGCTTCCCCGTTTTTAAAACTATCTACTTTAGAAAAAGCTCTTTCCATCCTTAAATGAAAAAAAAACGTATTTTCCCCAATGATCATTCCTCCGGCTTTCTAAAAAGGAAGCCGAAATAGAAACGGAAAATCTGTCTCTTCTTGCTTTCTCCTATTAGCCCTCTTTTACGTTCAACCTCTAAGACTGTTAGATTTTGCGTAGGTTGTACTTATTTTCAAAAAATGTACTCCAGACAAAAACATGGAAACTTCTCTTTTTTCCCAAGGAGTAGGATATTTCCCTTGTTGGAAACAATTCCTTCGAGGAGTTCCCATCATCCACCTACTTACAATGATGTAGTTGTGCTGGAGTTGCTAGTTGAAGTACATTAACATTGTTCTTGCTCAGAATAGGGAAAAGGTTATTAATGCCCAGTGATTCTCATTAGCATGTGAATTACATTCATGACAATGACAATGGGCCGGGTGGAATGGTGAAGCGGAGGAGAGCAGCCCAAGTTCTCACCAGCTTCCCATTGTAAGAAAAAGTAATGCAGTATTATGGGCTCATTATCATCATCTTATTCTTTCCCTTTAAGGGGCATTATAAAGTTTACTGGAATAATATGCAAAACACACTGAGCACAACAGTACACAACAGAGCCCCTTGATCATCACCATCTTTCTTTATCCACGAGACTTTTGTAAAGTTCTAGTCCAACAAGAGCTATTACAACTTATGTACATCTCCTATTAAAAAAGACACAGTGGTTTGGAAGGGGAATCCTCTCAGTGATTTCAGGGGAACGAATGAGGAGGAGGAAAAACAAGAGTCACAAAAGGCATCATCATCAAGAATGAGTTTTGATATGCTTATGTAAAATAATATTTTGGCACATTGAGCTAGGAATTATAACAGGAATCTCTGTCGACTTCTCTCTCTCTCCCCCCCTACACTCAGGGACAACGGGAACTGGCCCTAAACAAATGAACGGAAGGAAGCGCAAGCCTCGCGAAAAAAAATTGTTCGTATTATACCCCTGAACTTTATTCGTTTTATAACGACATTTTATGCGGTTTTTCTCATTGTCTGAGGAAGGAACACTTTTCGTTATTATTATTCCCTTTCAGGAGGAATAATGAGGATGACGATCAGGAAGAATAGCAGTGGAAATTTATGTAATGGACGATGCTCTTAATGACAAAAGAAAGGAAAGCTCAGGGGAGCTAAAGGAAAGGGCGATATGGTAAAGTCTCTCCGCCTTGGGACGGACGTGATATGATGCTGTTTGCTGGTTGTAATAATGATTATGGTATAAAATATTAGAAAGTGAGAGGCTCGCAAGATCCCCTCGGCCTTCAAGAGGGAAAAAAAGTGAGCGGGGAAGGAGAAAGCGAAGAATTTCTTTACTGAGCATCCCAAATATATTGCTGTTCACAGTCACAGTCGTTAATAACTGCACCGCATTCGACTACCAGGAGGAGAAAGCAAGGCTTTGCTTACGCTTCTGCTTTCACTCGCATTCGAAGAAAAAGTCGGCGCGTTTCTCATGATGGCTATTAAGTATAGTCATATACATAGTTAGGTATGTAGGAGTGAATATTATATTATGATAAAAATAAAAGTAATAATAATCGTATTAAAAGTGCCGCTGTTGTTTTCAATGGAAAGAGAGGAATGGGTCCATAATTTTTCAAAAAATCCGAATCTCCACTCCCAAGGAATTCCGTAAATTCCTTTGAGGCAACATTATGGTTTATAGCGCCTAATGCTATTACGACAGGGAAAATGTGCTTTTTCCGTGCAACTATGAAAGTGGGTGGGTGGCGTTCCATACAATGTGGATAGATATGCAGGACCATATTTGGAGATAAGTATGTGTAGAGTCAACCCAGTTATTTGTTACGGCATGCTGGGTTAGATATACATGGAAATTTATGACTTCCGAACTTCTCTAAGGATAGTAGTCTTCGTTAAAGTGCCCAAGTCACATCCTATTTGTAATTGCTGTCATATTAGTTCAAGGAAGACTGATGATGGTAGCTGAGATTTCTAAATCATGGAATGATATCAAGTTGACTGTAATTTTTCAATTCTCATATACGAGCTCTATAAATTGGTGGAAAATGCTAAAATTACTAATTTATTGAGGGGCAGCTTCCTGTATGTTTTAATTTAAAAGGAAATTTCTTCCATTTGTGGAAATTTTTTAAAATTAAAATGCATGGTTTATGCAAAGATGCTAAAACAAAAAACTTTTCCCAGGACCTGGCAGATTTGCATTTTATAATAAAAATGCAGTTTTAGCCCGAGAGAGCAGACCTTTATTTACTTTCAGCAATAACACTCCTTAAAGTTATGATTATTAAAGCATAAAAAGTGTTCACTTTCACACGCTCCCAGGCAAGCACTCAAGCAATCTCGCCGAGACACCAACCACAATGTAACCAACCATGCTAACAAGAAGAAATAATAATAGTAATAATACTACCGCCTCATCTCCCCCAATGAATCTCGAGATTGCAAAGATCTATGAAGATGGCAACTGGGGAAAGCGGGGGTGATGATGGAACTATATATGTGTAATAATATTACAAAAATGTGAATTGGAATAGGAGGTAATAAGAATAAAGGGGAAGGGGGAAGGAAGTTGAGAGGCCAGATATGGCAAGAGAGGAAAGGGAAGCAATATTTTGACATCCTTATTATAACACATCTTGCAAACTTGTAGTTCCAAAGATACGGAGTCATTGGAGAATTTGCATGATACAAAAGCGCACCACTTTATACGAACACTTCACAATCCCAGGCTTGATAGTTTTCTTGGGTAAGTGGCTTATTCTATTCTCCATTATTATCGTTTTCATGATCATGGACATCATCTTCATCACTTCCGCCGGTGGCTCACGAGCACAAGGAGAGAAACTCAAGCGTGTGCTTTGGTATTAAAATGCTTGGTTCATTTCAGCCAACTTTTAAGTTTTCAGTTCATGTACTGAAGAATTTTCTCATACTTAACTCCAGCCAGTCCCTTACAATCTGAGCATATGCATCTCCGCCATACTTCAGGGTGCAAACATGCGTAAAAATGGAAATCCAGTCACAGAATAGTACAGGACAACATTTTGCTTTTTAGAGCAGATTCTTCGTCAAATTTTCTACTTTGATTTTTCTCTCTGATGTTTTTATGAGTATTTTAGGACGGGGAGCGGAAGGGAAATATGGAGATTTTGGGAAAGAAAAAGGGTGAAAGGGACAAAGGGTTGTGATTGCGTATGAATGGCATGCAAATTTTTTACTTGAATTTGAGAGCCCAATGGGAAAAGTAAAGGAAAGGGATATCCGTTCCCCTTTTTTATAGCGAGCAACCTTGGTTAGATAACTTTGCACATAATAGCTTCTAATTTCTGGGACGGAACAGGGGTCCAATTTTCATACGAAGCACGGTCTCATCTCATGAATCTCTCATCTCTCTCTCTCATGGCTAGCATCAGTAGCAATCCTGACTTGATAAAAATCTCTTAATAATGAAGATCGCGGTTTAGATTGTCGATGCTTTTTCATCTTCATAAATAATTCTGCAAGAATAATAATAAGATTTCTAATAATATATGGTGACGGTAGCGTATGATTGTATTCCTGGTAGGGTTCAGACTAAAATACTTGAGAAAGGTTACCTTGCGCTAATTACGTCCATTATGCATTCAAAGAAAAAGCTCATGTCTCAAGAAAAAAGTAGCCGCAAGAGTCATCTTAAACCACAAATTAAGTACCATACCCAAAAGATAAAGTAACAAGAAGTCGTCTGGCTTTGCTTCTCGTCTGTTTTCTGGCTTTGGATTAATATTAGAGGTACACAACACATGTGCGTTTCTCAAAAGATTATCCTGACCCTTTTATACCCCTTCCTAAAGTTGAATTTATTAAGTAAAAAATCCCAAGCATATTCTTCTAAAGTAAGGTCTGTAATCCATGATATTATGCTGAATGCGTATTATGCTAATGTGTTTTTGTCTCAGTACCTATATGTCACTGTCTCTGTCCCTGTCGTCTACTTTGTAAGTATGATTACAAAGGGCATGGTGATGATGATGATGGTGATATGGTCGTAGTCTATTGTTGGCTGGAACTTGGAAGGAGGAATGAGTGAGCCCTGATATGATGACTTACCTTTTTTATGGTTATGTATCGTTTGGGATATTAGACTGTAGTCGTCTGTCCTCAAAGATGACATTGTCTAGTCTAGTGGTTTGGTAGGATGGAAGTTTTTACCACCTTATCATTATCATCAAACATTGAGCTCAGCCAGTCTCATCATCATCATATCATATCACGTCGGGCCCTATCTGGCCTCCCATCTTGAATATATACTGTCGAATCTAATTCTCCTTCAGTATGCCTGCTCCATTGTATAGGAATGACACTGAAATGATAACTAGCCCCGGTATAGGCACGACATTCGCCCACACGACCGCTCTCCCTTGTTCAATTTGATTTTTTTTCGCTTTTCCTTATCTTTGAGGACCATACATGAGTGGAGGAACGCGTGTGTGTGCATCTTTTTTAGTTAAGTACTTACATCATCTTATCTTCATCTCATATATTCGGATTGCTTCATTTCATTACGTATAGATAGATAGAATAAGATATAGTCCTCCTCGCACGAACTTGGAGCTCCCATCTCCTGTGCACTTAGCAGCCCTTGCTCCACTCCACTGGAGGAATCAGCTCAGGTTGATTTTATTATTTGTATTTATGCCCAGATATAAAGATTACGTGCCCTTTTAACATCCTCCATTCTTTTTCCTCCCTGGTGGAGCGCACAAAGTCAAGAGGGGAGAAGGAAGAAAGAAGTGAGTTACAATTTCTTTGTCTCCTTTGAGTATTGAATCCTATATATCCTTAACGTGTGCGTGCGGTAGAACACGTTCATTTTACAGCTTTTATCTATACCAACTTTCCCTTTTTTACCTATTCCGGGGTAAAAGCGGGGAGAAGATGGGAAGGGGGGACGACGGAAAAGAGCATACCGAAATTGCCATTCCTGCTGTCTAATTTTTCATTTCTTCTTCTCGAGATAACCATGTAGGGCTTTCATCTCGAAGCGTAGTAGTTTTAGTGGTCATATTATTTATAATAATAATAAAAATGATAACGGAATCTTACGTTCTAGTATAACATTACTATTATCTAATATAGGGAGGGAAAAGGATGTAGGTGAGTGAAGCATAAGTATCTGTCTTTCTGTCTGGTTTTCTCAAGACTTATTCCATCTGCTCTTTTTTTGCTTTCCTTTTATGAAATAAAGCTGCTCTTATTTTGTCACCATTTTATTACTGTAAGGAATACAGGATGATGGAAAAAGGGAAGACATTGAATGCAAGCGACACATTACGTAATATGGTGGTCTGGTTTGGAGGGGAGGCTATACCTACGCAATATTTTTGAGGATGGGGAAGAAAGGGAGAGGTTGAAATGGCGAAAGGAATTTTTCTAAAAAGGAGATGATGAAGGATGAACACGATGAACAATCTCTTTACATGGAATTCCCTGTTATTTAATACAAAGTAGAAGTTTCGCCTTTTTCGGCGAGTTTTGAGTTTTCTCGACACGTGTTTGTAGCAAAAACAAGATGTAGATTGGGATCTACAATGCTGAATTATTAGTAAGGTCCGGATCCTCAGTTCTCGATAAAGTAGAGTCGTTTTATGATTCCATCGTGCTGTTTCAGCAAATTATATTTGAAGGAATAAAACTACAATAGAAAAGCAATTCTCCCACAAAGCTAAAGAAAGCGGATGAGAGATCGTAGAATAATTGACAATTTTCAATTTCCCCATTAAAGAAGCGAGAGAACGGAGGGGAATGATCAAAAAAGACATAATCTGTTTGAAACCACTGCATTGTTCAGAGTTCAAGTTCAATGAAATATATCACCGCTTCTGTGTGAAAGTTGAATAAGGAGAGAAAGTTGCTACACACTTTGCCTTTTTTCCCACACGCCTTACAGGATTTCATGTCCGTACACTTATGCTTTTCACGCTACTCACATGTTACATAATACGGTGTGGAAATAGATTTTATTAAAAAAATAGGGTGGGATCTGTGATGATATGATGTCGTGTCGTGATGCCATATTCCCATATTAAACAATTTTATTGGTATGTATTCAATGGTTTTTGGAGGAGGATAGTGAGAGAAGAGGAGAAAAGGGGGAAAGATAAAGCAATAATATATCTTTTCACTTATTTCATTCCCATTTTTGGATCTTGCCGTTGGCTCAGCAATCATATTGAAGCTGCTATCTTCCCATGTCCGTTGTAGGTAGATGGAATATTTACGAATGCGAACAATTTAAAATGTGGATATGATAGGATATGATATGATTCTGCATGGGATGATAAGTGCGCTATAGTTCCGTTCTCTAACTATATAAGGTATTCGATTTTATTGAAAAGGGGCGATGCGATGGAAGTAGGAAGGAATGTGAGGAGATGAGAGCGATGCTATGGCGCAGTGAGTTGAGTAGCCGATAACTTTTATTGCTATTATTTCCCTTCCTCGTGCTCCTCTTTTAACTGGGAGGATTTGATGATACCTACGACGGTCTGGATGGTCTGCCTCTAGGATGAAAAAAATGGAGACATTGTGTTTTTGTTTGCCATAACACAATTTCTATAAAACTATGACTTTGTTGAATGGTTCGTGCTATTGTTGGAGAATCATCATCGTCCCTATCACATATAGGTGGGTTGGATATTAGAGGTATTTGGACTGGAATGAAATAACGGGTTGCTGCTGGTGGCAATTTTGGGTGGAAGCTTATATTGCTGATGGTGGTGGGGATGATGATGATGATGATGACATGACGATGAACAAGCTTATCTGTTTTTTACTGTTTCTCTGTGCTTTTGTTGAATGTATGACCACCAGTGCCATAATACTGTGATGGACGACACTAACGCTCTATTATATTTATAAATGCATGTAGGTTGAAGCAAGCTTTGGGTAGACTAAATGTATCCGGAATCCGGATAAAGTGGCTTGGTTGACTGCTCGATTCCCTATATGAAAATTCGTTGTCGGGAATTTCCCGTGTTGTGAATAGGGAGCGGTAATAGCTCATCGATTTAAATGGAGAACTGCCCTTTTCCCGTAAGATTATCTTAGTTTTTGAACCTTTAACGGCCAACCAGCACGTTCCAAGCTACGACAAAGAGTAATTATCGAAAACATATATTTTCTCGGAGCCGTGTGCAGTGCCTATGCTCGAAATCATTTCATTTGCTTTTGAATGCCGGTGGTGGTGGAAGGGAAACATTGGTGGGAATCCAGTAGGCTGGAATGGAAAGCAATGGAGTTTTAAATGGATTGTAGATTCACTGCCCACACACATAGGCACTGACATGACAGTGGATTTTACTTGCTTTGTAAAAAAGGAGATATGGGAATTACCCCCAAATCCCCAAGCGCTTTCCATGTTTCCATCAAAACAAACCAAGAGTTGTTTGCCTGTGAATGTCCCTAAAAGTCTGGCAGTGTTTGCTTTAAGCTTTTTTACTTTCATTCGGGAAAAGCGGCAAATACCAGACAAATTACCGCTGCGCTGCCTGTTTGCCCAAACATGTGTATGACATTTTCCCTTTGAGTGCTAAAGGTGTCCTTAGACAAGTCCGTAACGCAAGGTTGAGCATAAACTGGAGAAGAAAAAAATGCTTCGCTTGCTATTTCACTTTTGAGTCTTAAGCGATATGACATTTTCACAGGTTGGTGGTGGAACCAACAGAAGGAAATGAATAATCCAAGAGAATTGCATACACGTGTAGAGTCCAACTCATACTTACTTTCTACATCAGCATTCTCTCACTCACTTGTCAGGTTTCACTTGCCAGCAGTTGTCCGTTTCAGCATAGTAAATGACAAAGAAGCTAGAAAACTACCCAGTCTGGAAAATCAGCTTTCCATCTTCAAAAAAATGTCATAACAAAGTTAAGCGGATCTTCAGGCGTGCTGGCTGTATTTTCATCCTTAATGGGGAACAAAATCTAAAATGCCAACTTTGTACACTTCTTGGAAGTTTAACTAGGCACTTTAAAAATTTACAATGTACACAGAGACTAGCTCCTAAATCCGTAGATGGCATTTGCCTTTTCTTGTCAATTCAGCATTTCAATCTGTTTGCATATATAGCAGCAGCAAAGCTATTAAAAGGCAGCATGTAACAAGTTTTGCGTAGAAAAAGTTATAAATAATTCATTTTCGATTTTTGTTGCATTCCTAATGCAATGACATCACGGCACGGGCTCACAAGACAAGATGCAGAAATGACAGCAAAACTATAAAAAATGCTATTCCTCGTGTCTGGTACTTACTGCGTGCAGCAAACATTTACTGTTTTGTGTTTTTTACTGTTGTAGCTCGCTATTAAGTACACGGTTGAGAATTTGCTTCGATATAAGTAGTAGTTGCAAACTGGTTGCGAAAAGATTCACAGGTACTGTCAACGTCAGAAGTAAGTACAAAGTAGAATGTGCATAGCCGGAATTAAGACAATTGTTAAAAAATGATGCGTTTGTCATATCTTTCGGCGAAACGGACGTCATATTTGAGATTGCCTTCAGGTGACTGAAACTCAAGTCTGCACGAAAAGAGTGTAGTCAAGTGCGTCATCATCTTTCACAGAATCACAAATTATGCACAGATCCTATACAAATAAGGAGGCATATAATGGCAAATGTGTGTAGTTTACTAATGTGGTAAAGTTATCAAAAGCTCACAGAATACTTTTTATCATTTTCATCATCATGCCCCTAACTTCTTCGTCTGGTCGCATTATAATCGTATTATTAGTGGTAGCAGGCATTACCGCATGCCTGCTTGCCTTGAAATGTATCAAGCAGCACTACAGCAAAGTCCTAAAATTACTATAAATAAAGTCGTTAATAATGACTTATGTTTTAATTCCATAGTTCCAACAAAGCTACAGTAAAGTTTTCTTTCATCTGCCGCCCACAATATCTCGCACCTTGAATCCTTAATGCTATTCTCACATCGATGAATCCCTTAATGTAGCATTAAATATTATGTAAATAGACGACTACCATTTGTCTTTCATACATATAACTAAATTGAATGCCCTTAATTGGTATGCCATACATGACTAAGTTCTATTTGAAAGTAATCCATCCAGAAGAACTA
>JAQGAH010000765.1:0-25945 GCA_034696885.1 Lepidocyrtus paradoxus | reverse complement strand
ATTTTTCAAGACTTACGTTATTTTACGTTCATATTTATTTAAAATAAATTCTACGCACTTCCATACCAGTACAATAAGTACAACTTAGTTTATTAAAAACATTTTTCACCCACACAATATCATATTGTTTACTAAATTTTAGTAAACTATTAAACTTTCGAAAACAAATTCATACAATTTTCTCAATAATTTTTTTTAACAGTAATTTCACTTCAGTTTTTTGAGTTTCAGGGGCTTGGTTATGATCGTCCTTGACCATTAAAACGTCATTATTAGCTGTGTACGCACGTCCACGACACTTTAAGTGACGGTTGTCTACGCAATACCAAATATTTTCTATATTATTATATACGACCAGTCAATAGACAACATTGAAGACGATCGTAAGAGGTTGATCACCATTTTGAAAACAAGGGGAATACAGGGGGATTTTGATCGAGATGATATTAGCGATGATTCAATGGAGGCCTGTGATGCTGAGTTGGTCGAATTAGGGGATGGCCGATTGTTAGGATAATAAGTCAGGAACTAAGTTTGTTGAACAAACCAAACCGACTGGTTTCACTACCATACTATATACTGTTGAATTTATGGATTTTGTTCAACTCAGAAACTTTTTTTTAACTAATAATAATTAATTAGATAATATGTATTGGATTTAATTATACGATATACATAGATACAAACGTTTTCGATGTTCCTCATATATTTGTTGTAGGATCTAAGTACAGATATGGCTAATACAAATAACTTTACAAGGTTACTTTGTACCTTCACCTTTACCTTTATAGATAGTTTGTATGAATTTGTGCCATTTGTTTTAATATTAACTTGTCATTACGCAGGGGCTATGCTAATCTTCTCTGTATCGTTCCAATTTAAGTATATGCAATAAATAAAAATTGGGAAATTTCAGTGGATACCCAAGGCTTCAATCACTTACACCTCTATTATAGAAATAGTTTGAATTAATTAGTGCTACATCATATATTTGTTGTAATTACATGAATTGAATATATATATTATATACTATATGTTATTGTCATTAATATAACATAATAATATTTGAAATTACTTATTGAATACCCACGTTGGACGACTCCGACCCGGTTTTGAAGTCACTGCTTTGTTAACTAATAATTAATTAATCAGATATTATTGCTTTAAGGATAATATATACATAGATACAAATGTTGCGGTCAAAAACAAAGTCTGAATAACTTTTCTGTAACGGATGTAGGGTTACTTCGTAGCTCTACTTTATTATATATTTGTATTTCGGCTTAATTATTGATTGGTGTATAATATAATAGTATATTTATTGTAATTACAAAGAATTTCGAGAAAATACACTGAATATGTTAACATTAATACGCAAGTACCATTTTACAGATCAAAATTGCCTAATTTTATTCTTGAAAAGTCAAAGTAAATTCAACAGGAAGCAATGTTCATGTATCTCAATATTTATCATGTAGCTAAGGAGTAACGTGTATTTTTCATCTTTTGTTCCTTAAAATGCATATATCAATCAATACATATCTTTCAAGTTTCAAGTTCCTAATTTCCTCCAGACACCTGAGCAGACTGAGACGAGATCCAGGTCACGGCCCACTTCAAATTAGTAAGCATATATTTGAGAGCCAAGGTCCAGTGTTCTTCTAAATTTTGATGAATTCTACGAAAATAAGACCATTCATTTCTCTCACCATATCATAAAATCATATCATGAAGCTGAATAGTCACTGTAAACAATTCTTAAAAATATTTACAACAAATTGCCTACTTGTCGAATAAGACTTCCCGTTCACAGGATCCTCGATTTTTCCCTTCTCCGACATTTTGTGCGGAAGAGCAAATCCAGATTGGCCGGTCCTTTCGAGCATTGCGGCTTCCAACTGAATAAGACATTCTAAAAATGCGATCATTCATGGGTCAAATTCCTTGGCCTCCAAAAAACCGAGTAAAAAATCCACTATCATGTAATGGAAGTTCACGGTTATCTGCGAGTACCTGTAATTTCAAAATTTTAAATAAAGAGCTCAGTTAACCCATCAGAAAAAAGTAATTTTATAGGCAAAACTAATTACTTACAACTTACCTTAATGTATGAACGATTTCCATCAGGAACGATTCGGTACTTGGAAAACTGTAAACTGATTTTCTTCGCGATCCATTCACGTCTTCTTTGTAAAATTCCAAGTCCTCCTCTTTAGCTTTACCATTTCGGTTCAATTAAAACTTCATGGGGGGTTGTCAAGATCAAAGTTGCAGATTCGTGGGGGAATCGTAAAGCTATGAAAAGCGTAGACGAGGAGGAAGGGGATGTCAACACTTTCAAACAGTTCCTTATAGTATTGATTGATTTCGTCGAGAGATTTTGGTCTCAGATTGAAATCATTTGCTCGATTACGAGCAATCATCGAGTTTGATTGGAAGTGATTTCTCCTTCGGTACCTGCTCCTTCGCTACCGCGAGGGAGGAATTATGGTTTAAATTTTTCGTAAATTGAATGGATTTATAAAACTATTTTTCCACAGCAATTAAATTTGCGATTAAAAAATTAAACCTGCTTCAGTAGAACTGAGAAGTTTGAGACTGACATGAGTCCTCGGCGGTGTCTCTCATCGGAATGAGGATAATTTTTTAAAAGCAGCAATTAAATTTGTAATTAAAAAATCGTAGCTTCATCACAGCGATTGCTTGGCTCACTGTTTTAGGTGTTGAGATGTGCAAAGCAGTTCCACCAATTCAGCTTTATCATCATCATCATCATCCGCTTTGTAGTTCGATTCAACTACTGCTAACAGCGTAAGCCCTGCCCTGCCTTGTTCGGAATGTTAACATCAGCGCCATGCGCAATTATCAGTTCTACTGGAGCAAGTTTAATTTTTTAATTGCAAATTTAATTGCTCCTTTAAAAAAATTATCCTCATTCCGATGAGACGCACCGCCGAGGACTCATGTCAGGCTCTAACTTCTGAGTTCTGCTGAAGCAAGTTTAATTTTTTAATTACAAATTTAATTGCTGCTTTTAAAAAATTAAACTTGCTCCAGTAGAACTGATAATTGCGCATGGCGCTGATGTTAACATTCCGAACAAGGCAGGGCAGGGCTTACGCTGTTAGCAGTAGTTGAATCGAACTACAAAGCGGATGATGATGATGATGATAAAGCTGAATTGGTGGAACTGCTTTGCACATCTCAACACCTAAAACAGTGAGCCAAGCAATCGCTGTGATGAAGCTACGATTGTGAAATCCATCAAATAAAACAAATTAGTACGAGGATAAGCAAACATAAATCTCAAAATACGGCATAAGTTGTCAAGCGCTATTTCATTGCACGAGGCCCTATATTTTTTTAAAAGTTCCTTAAATCATTCCTTCATGTTTCTATTGAAACAAAAATTGTTTATTTCCTTGCTTCTTGTTTCACTGTTATCTTTGCGCATGTTCACATCATTCTCAAACTAAAAAGTCCATTTCGAAAGATCTGTGGACCAAACGTTCCAAATATTACATTCCTACTAAGGCTTAACAATGGATCCGAGCAATCCCACTGACGCCAAGCGCCTAGCGCAGGAGGCAGCTGAAAAGCGACGGATTTGGACAATGGCTGCTGCATCTGCAGCAGAGATGCTCAAAGAACTCACTCAGAAGACCCCCCCGCAATTCGAAGATGTGACTGCAGTTTTTGCTCCAATTAGTAATTTGTTAAATGTTTAATATCATATATGCTAATATATATAGTCAAATCCCATTACTTGAGTACATAACGAATTGTATATTTTTTAAAAAAAAGCTCCAGCAGAGTGGGCCGAAAAACGACAATTGGTCAGTAACTTGCGGGAACCGGACATAGAGACTGAAGACATTACAGATGCTCAAGTTGCTGATGAATTACTATATGACCCAGATGCTACTGATGATGACCTTAGAGTCTTCCTAGGGTCGAGTGACAAAGACATGAAAGGTTCTTCCCGAAAAGGAAGTGGTCAACAACTTAAGGGCAAAGGTCGCATGAGCAAAACTGGGGTGGGCGTTAAAAAATCGCTTGGAGTACAGTTCCCAATACCAGAAATAACCGAAAATAAAACAGAAGATGCTACTTCTGCAAGAAGATCGTCTGTTAAGGATAAGGATGCCGAGCATGACGCTCCAATCCTGAAACCGCGAAGTTCTTCTGGAGTAGGACAGACTTCTGATCACGATACTCCTGTAGATTCCCAGCAAGAATCTGCGCAGAACCTACGACAGTCGTATACCGATGGGGAAGGCACCCAAGACCGTTAGCACATTGCCAATCTAAAATCTATTTTATTTTGTAGTTAATTTATATATATTTAAAACTACTATTACGTCCTTCAATTCCAGTTAATAAAAGGCAGAGTCTGCAGACTCAACCAAGTCAAAAGATATCCGAAGATGAGTTTTACGGATATCAAGAAGAGTCAGAAACGAAAACGGAAACAGAGGCTCAGGATGAGCTAACCGATGAAAGTGAGATGGAAAACTACTTTCCCGCAGATATCAACATTAACGTTGACGAAGCATTGGTTGGACTCGAAAGTTTACTTGACGAGTAAGTACATTGGCAATGAATATTTGACTTTACCTGATCCATCACTTTAATTTTATTTAAGAAAAATGAATCCGTCTTGTAACTGTATGCTACCATCTTTACCTTCATTTCAGTTTGACAATTGAATCGAGAATCACGGATAGGTTCAAATATAAAATTATCAACAAGTACAGCCTCCTCCTTCAAGCCCTGATCACTTACCAAGAACGGGAAACGGAGGTAATTACACATCTTCAAACAAAGCGAAAGATTCTCAGTGCATTGCATCAGTTTGTGAAGACGGAAGGAGAGGCTGCTGCAAAAGCTGTCATCGGTACAGTCGTCTAAGTATTTTTATGGTCCATCATTTATTATTGCAAGATATTCAAGCTCATGTAATTTTCGTTTTGTCATGTAGCGGAGGAAGAGAAAGAGGAGGACAAAGATGAGGATCAAGCACTGGATCTCGACGGAGACGAAAATAAAGATGGCAAGAAAAAAGATAGTCAAGGGTTATCAATAGAGGAAATGCCAGCAGCGACTATTCGGGAGACATTATTGCAACAAAAAAATCGGTAAACCAGTGATGAATTTGAAGGAAATGGCAATATACATAGTAAGCAAAAAAAATCCTATGGGAGTAAAACGATAAATGTTGTCGTTATCATTTTTAATAGACTTGATGTGTTGGAGGCAATCAAGAAGATTCACGTTTTACAGTTGAAACAATTGGAATTCGAACGGACACTGCTGAATTTGCATTATAGTCGAATGGTGAAACCAAGCGACTTGTCAAAGGAAGTCAAGGTACCTACTTACTAATATCATGTCAACTTCCTGAGACATCTTGAGCATTAAAAACCTGTTAATCATTAGTGCAAACTGTTTAAATCATGTTATACATATATGAAATGAAACACAGGACAGCAGACGGCAGGTGAATGATCTTCAGCTGGAGATTTCATCCCTTCATCAGGAGATGGGTCAAGTTCAAAATGAAATACGCATTCAAGAAAAGCAGATCATAGAGGAAGAAAAATCTGTAGAAAAGTTGGAGCTGGAAGCGTTGACAAGACAGGTTCATACACTTTTTACAAATGAATTATGGTTACTGTAAGTAAGATCATAAAGAAATACATAGCATGGAAGACTACATTTTTTTATTCCATTCCAATTTTTAGGGTGAGGTCCAGATCCTTGCAAACAAGCCTGTTCACCTCGCTAAAGAGGCGGATAGGGAAGCTCAAAAGTTAGAACAGTTACAAGACACGCATGCCAATTTATTGCTCAGATTCATGGTATAAATACAGCCATAATTAAAGCTCCATTTTATTAATGTTATCGAGGAGGATCTAAATAAAGTTATTATTAATTGGATGTTTCAGGACAGTATGGAAATTCACCGAGCAAATCAAACAAAAGTCGACGTTCTCACCGCTGAGTTGAACAGTATGATCAGAATGGAAACAAAGTTGGGGCAGCAGAAAAAGGCATCTCATAAAGATTATGAAATGCTAGTTAGTCAGATGGAGGCATTGATGACCAGGGAACATTTAATGTTGGATCGAGTATGCTTTTAAAATATTTTCCAATGAAATAATTTACCTGAAACGAAAATGCATAAAAATGCCTATAGTACTTTGATTTTACATCCACACTTGTTCTACAATTGACAGGCTACAATGCTAACAGAACGAATGCAGCAATTGATAAAGCACAAGAAGAGAATCATGGAAGAACAGCATCGAATGTTCAATGAGGCCAACAAAAGTTTGAGAGAAGCCCAAAAACTCGAAAAATCAATAAGAATGGCGTCAGATGCATATCTCAATGCAAAATTAGCATATGATAAGATGCGCTCTGCTTTCGACGCTGTCAAGCCTGGTGATCAAAATAATAACTGGGAAAAGCTCAGCAGAATGCTGCATAAGGAGATATTTAACCTGAAGACAGCCCTGGATAAAAGGTTAGATGAGGCGAATTACAAAAGTGGGATGGTTGAAAAGTTACAGACGAAGCTCAATGAACTGTATGAGCAGCAAGTTGCTTCTGGAAAGGAGCTACAAGATTTGGTAATCCCTGAATAAAAATGTGACACAATTTTTATTGGTGTAGGATAATTAATAATCCCAGTGAGATAATTTTTGCAGATTCGTATGACGGTTCGAAAACGCCGTGAAAGAGAGGAGAAATCTGAACAATGCATAAAACTGGAATCTCAAATCTCAAGGATAAGTTTCGAGAAAAGGGTATAACAATGATGATTTATGGCTAATCTGAAATTACTGATTTGGTCATTACATGACTGTTTTTCTTACATCCAGTCCCGAGAAATTGCAATAACTGACTGTTTGAGGTCCGAGAAGATGATTTCCAAGCAGATAACGAAAATTCAAAAGAGATACAATACGCTGAAGATGGAAAAGTCTGCAATCATCAATGAGCTTTCAGCTGCCAAAGTCAGGCTGCAAGAAACCAAAGCCAAAATTGAGGACTTGAGGCTCAAATGCAATGCGTACATCTCTCAAACTCAAAAGTTTGCAGCGTAAGTGAAACCTGATTCTTATCGCATTGCTATAAATTCTGAACTTGTCACCTTTAATACTTTTCATGCCTGCTTGTAATTGGTGTGTAGAATGACGAAAGAGAAGTATTTTATCATACTGAACGCCCGAATCACGAGGGACTCCATCAAGAACGATGCAATGAGAAGCCGGCAAAAGTTTAGGTTTTTCCGAAACCAAAAGATGGAGCTTCTCCTTAACAATAAGACGCTACGGCGTGAGTCGGAAAAGCAAAAGCTGGAGTCCATTGTCATCAGAAAGGAATTTGAGAAAGCGACTAATGAAGCAAATGAGTCCGCAATAAGCTATCGGGTACGAATGGAGGAAATCTGTACTTTCCATGAGTACATTTACTGCTACCGGAGAATTCTTTTGCGAGGTGCTGAAGAAATCACCACCAGGGAAATGGAAAAATCTAAATTGAATTCAGTATACGAAGAAACCAGGAAGCATGTTTTCATTGTTCAAATTAAGTAATGCAAAACAAATACACCTGCCATCTTAGAAAGATTGATATGCTTTCACTGTGACCACATTCATGAAATATTTTTTCTTCTTTGGCTTTCAGTCAACCGGATGAAACCGAGTATTTCAATAAAATTGAGAAATTGCGAGCAAAATTCTATCAGACCACGAAACAACGAAGAGACCTGGAGGCAAAATTAAACGATGATGATAATCCTGCGAGGTATATCCATCCATCCAATAATAAAGCATGAATGAATTCTTACTATGTATGCGAGTTGGAGTTTAGTACTTACGGAACTGTTGAACTGTAAATATTTAGAGTCCGAGAAATCGACTTTGAGAAGATCAAAGAAAAGGAGAATATGGAAGTCCTTGAGAAACGATTAGAGTTGCGCGAACAATATTTGGCAACAAGGGACGTAATAGGTCTTGAGCGAACTTTGATGGAAAATCATCTCACAAAAGTGGCGGAGGATGCTTTGGAACAAGCCCTGTATCTGAAGGACTTTTACGGAGAGCAAGTGAAAGCGATCGTGAATATCCGAAGAAGTCTAAATAATCTGTCTAGGCAGATTGAAGGGTACATTGCTGAAACTGCAATAGCTACAACGCAAGCTGAAATTGCAGAGCATCAGTAAGGAAAATCATAATTAACAGTATCAAACCCAATTAAACATAATGGATGATTATAAACATTGACTAACTATATATATCTGAACTAATCATACAGCTACAATCACTGCAAACACATTCTTCATCATGCTGAAAATCGCTGGGCGGAGGGTTTTGCCCCAACTGCAGAGATGGAAGAAGAATGGTTCAAACTAAAATGGAGAAACTTTTTGCTACAGAAGGCAAGAGGGAATTCTAAGAAACCAGGCTTTCTCCGGCAATTCACACCTAAGAATGGCACACAGATACAGGCTAGTAAATGGTCATGTGATCGTAAAAATCTTGAAGATCCCAAATCAAGTGCTTTAGGATGGCATTTCAGCGCTGTCTCCACACCTCCGACAAGAACTCCAACTCCTAAAATCATATGCTGGAAAAAGTGACTGAATTGAAAAACAAAGTTTGAGCAAGATATTGTCCGTATTAACTAATCACTGTATATCGTGCTCCTCATATATGAATGTTTTTAATGAATTTTGCCAAATGAATATTGTTCAATAAATGAAATTCAAACCTACTGCACATTTTAAAACTATCAATGCAATCTTACATGGCTGTTCTCAAACACGAATATATTTCACTTTCCAATTGCATTCAATCACAAATTAGGTTATATGTACTTATATATGCGAGGCAACGTGACTAATTAACGGTAACTTACAATAAAGTAATACAATACTGTCTCAAAATACTGAAGATGTTGCCGTGAGGTATTATTTATGACTAATTTGCGTAGTATTATTGCATCCCCCACCCCAATTCGCAACCTATCCGTTAATATGCAATGTTATCTATCAGCTATACATTTTCACCCATTCATTGACAAGCCTACCCAATACACTTACTAATCCTTTCTAATGCCATCTAATAAAGAGCAACAGACGGAAATAAGCGTTAATCCTATTCTCTTTCCCGATAAACCCAAAATTCTCAATTCGAGCAAATCAAAGAATCCCAAACTATCGACCAAATAAAAGGCAACATTAAGGCTTAAAGGCAGGTTAATAAATTATAATAAGTTTGAGTCATTATACGTTGTTTGAATACTTTTCCGAAAAACAGAGTTGATCGTTTATTATTATTATTGTTTGGTTGTTGTCATTAATACAAGATCCGAGTACTTTTTTGGTAATCACGGAAAGAAACATTGGGAGGTTAAAAAGGGAGAAAACATTTTTAGTCAGAAATTGAAATACACGGTTATATGTACGTATGTAATACATTTTTTCCAGAAACTGTCTAGTATTTTTTATAGTCATATAACATTACTTATAGTTCTCACATGTATTGTAGTAGAAAATGAGAGAGTAGAATTAAAAGCTACAAAGAAGTAACATAGATTAAGGTTAATATTAGTAGTTTAGAGCAGTGTGTGTAGCAAAACGATGGAAAAACATTGAGCAAGATGTTGTACAGATTATATAGAATATAGATAGATATAATAATTTGTATGTGTGGTAGCGTTGTTTGTTCTCTGATTGATTTGAAGTTATTTTTTTATTACAGAATGTCTGTCTCATAAAGAGGTTTGTTAATATTGCTGAGGGAGCCCGTAGGCGCAGCACTGAACTCCAGGCCCAGCTTTGCTCTCAAGTTGCTCTCACTCCCGGTCTTCTTCAGTTCAGCCTTATCGGAATTATTGGAAGCTGAGGTGGCTGAGGAGGAGGATCGTTGCTGAAGCATTTGAAGACGATTATACTGCTCTTGAAGCTGTCTCTGCTTCCTCAGTAGCTCCTGATGCCGCTGACTGAGTTTACCGTTCGGACCCCCGCCATCCTGACTATTCACACTTTCACTCGAATCACCGCCACTTGACTCTATGCTCGGAGAAACTAAAGGAGACTTGGAAGAAATGCGAGGGGGTGGAGGAGGAGGTATTTTGGTTGGCTTTGGGGGTAATGGTGGATGAAGTTTCAAAGGGGAGTCCCAATTCCGTACTGGGGAACCTCCCCCAGACTCTGTTGAAGGATAACTGGGCAATCGCTTCGGAGGATCTGGAGGCCCTAGCCTGTTCTTCTGTGGTATTATGGTTCCTCCACTGATTTCATTTAGTAAATCATCGAGTGCATTTTCCGGACCTGAGCCGGCTCCGGGCCCATAGACGCCGATACCTGAGGCTCCCACGAGACTCCCCGGCGAAATGATGGAACATGGTGTGGTAGAGTCCTAGATTTGAGAAAGTCATAACAGAAACAGATCTTTTGAACAAAGCCTCTACAAGCCTTGTCCCAACAACAATGAACTGACATTAATCTAAAATGCATGACAGTTACTAATACAGATATTAATATGCGTACGGCCTATACAGATACAATATACATATATATATATTTATGTTCACAAGTCAGAAAAATTTTGACACGTATGGTTCGCGTTAGTCAAAGCTTAAAAACTGGGAGAAAAACAAAATCATATTTTCACAAGAAAAAGACAACAAAGTTCAAACAAAACGAGAGACAACAATACGAGGCAGTTTACGGTCGAGAAAAAGGGGGTAAAAAACGTCGGTTTTCATCTCTTCACAAGTGTTAAGTCTTTTCGTATTTAAATCTGTGTGAACAACACTACAAGGACAATTGACGAAGCAATATATTAATTATAGCGACTAGAGTTTGTTGTTGTTTTCGACGTGATCATGTTTGGTTTTTTGTCCTTTACAGAAAAAAAACCTTTGTCCTGTGATGACATGACTGACATAGTTAGCTAGCGTTGGAATACGTTTACCTACTTAGTACAGATATATTAAAAACATGCAGTTTTTTTTTTTTTTAAAGAAGCATTGTTTGAGTTAGATATACAATACACAACGTACTCTGAGTCAGAAATTACTTGCTTGAAGTGTGAGCTCCACTTCCAGGCGTCCTGTGATTAAATTAACATTAAAATCTAATGCTTTTACGTATTCTTAATTCATAAATATAGATCTACTTGCTTGAGATACTATATTAAAAAAAAACAAAAAGCACTACCGTAAGCTTCCAGTCTCTCGCTGTGGTGACACACGAGTCGAGTCACTCACACCACTCTCAAATATGAGTTACTTATTACAAAACCGTCATGCATAATGATAATAATGATGTAGAAAAACAAGGGACTAGGCTCAAGTCTCCTTTTCGTTTTGGTTTTGTTTTATTCTGTTTCATCTTACTTTCCATCTCTTCATTTAATTCGGCACATGTCTAAAGGTGAACGTCTTACCCTATTGTTGGCCTTCACTATTTGTGAAGACTGTTGCGGGAATTGACCCGGGACGACGGGATCATCTTGTGAGGGGAGCCGCTGCTCTTGGACCGAAGCCAATCTGACGATGCGATGTGAGCACAGAACATGTTAGCATGCAGGTAATTGAGTATGATGGGTGGGATGATTATCTAATATTGGGGTCATACCTCTTTAGGGTCACCAGGGTCCCTGTCAACTTTTTACATCTTTTCAGAGCGCTCTCTAATCGATCAGGCTCCTCTTTCAGAAATCGCTCCTCAACCGTTAATCTATCCATGTCACTTGTCAACAAGGTCTTTACACTTTCGTGGAGCGGGGGGAATCTCACTTTAAGATCGGCAACTGACTTACTGCAAAAGCATAAATCATAAATTTATCAATTGAGTCCGGAAAAGGATTTGGAATGTTTATGGTGCAACTATATTGCACATTTTGCTAATACACCAATGAAATTGAAATATGTAACAATGATTTACATTACCTAGATTTACTTAGAATTAACGCCATATTCTCTACATCTGACATGTTTACCCTCGTCCTTTTGTTAATAACGTGACTTCGCAAGTCTTCAACTGTGAACTCGAGCTCTCTGAAAAATGGAATTAGAATTGCGCAAAGTTTATGTTCGAGTCTTGTGAGAGTAAAAACAATAAAATAAAGGAAAGGTGTCACTTGAAAATATAAATATAGGAGACGTCCACATACGATAAATCTTTCTCGAGCTTCATCACTTCTTGTTTGTAGAGTTCCTCCTCGCGACGAATACGGGACTTTTCGGGGTCCCCTTGCATCCACTGCTCATTTCCAGACATTGTTACTACCCTATTGTGTTCATTCATTCTGGTTATAAACAACATTTCAGGGTTCATAAAAAAAGCTGAATTTTCACAACGTCCCACTTACTTGAATCGTAAAAATGTATCCCTGAGAGTTTCTCGTACAGTGTGTGCTTGAGCTTGTACACTTCTTCTAAGAAATTTAATGTCGGTTTTTAGCTCTTTTGCCTTCTTTTGTAGCATTCTTAACTGATTATACATTTCCGGGCTTAATCCTAAGTCTCCTATAAGAAGAAGCAAAGCATAAAGGAAACATTAGTTTTACTTGAGACTCGAGCAGAATGACGCATGAGGCAGAAAATGTTTTCCACGTGAATTCATAACAATTTGCAACAATGTAGCCTCAACTGATCTCACCTCTAGGAGGAGGTGCATAATACTGTCTGTCATAAGGATGCGAAGGAACATTAACAAGTGCTGGAGGTTGAACTGGGTTGGGATGCTTTGGCACACTCAACGGGACAGGTTTTAAGACTCGATCTGCAAAGGGAAAATGAAACGGTCAACTTTATGTATGTCATCAGCACTTTTTTCGAGACAATTTGAGAACAATGTTATTTTGCTCGAAACTGACAGATCCACTTTCACGAAACTAACATAAGTAGGTACTTATATATGAACAAGGGAAAAAGAAAGGAAAGTATATCAAGGTTTGTATATGGTTGTTGTATTGAGATTTCCCACAGGGAAGGCATATGTTTATAGCCTAAAATGTTAGTTTATAATGAAGGGAAACAGGTGAAAAAAGGTTTAAAATTGTAAAAAAATTTCATGAATAGTAAGAAGTATATACCCTGAGACACTCTTGGCAAAGTAGAAGATTTGATTGCTGGCTTGGTTGGCTTTTCCACTACAATAGAGAATATAAAAAAGAGACCCGTAAAGCTATGAAAATGAGAATGAAGTACATATCAATTTATCCAAGTGAAATACGCTTGGCTTGAATTTGTTAGTATGAATAAACAGCCTTAAGAGCCCCTTGTTTGAATAATTTTTTAGAGTGATAATTACAAAACCAAATATTTGAACTTAATGATAATAGGTACTGCAAACTAAAAGTATTTTTTATGACTAGGTACTTAACAGCTAATACAATAATAGAAATTTGTTGCAGGAGGCACAACCTGGTTGATGAGTGGGTGAATGCTGTTGTTTCCCATGATCCGGCGGGTCATCACTAAATGAAACGGATTTTTCTTTGCAAAAAGACAAGACAAACAAAATTGCGATCACATCACAGTTCCCAACACGGTAACACAAACAGTTTGGCATGACATACACCCTCATAGCTGATAGCAGTAAATTGCATATTGCAATCCGTTTTAACAGGAATTATGTACACAATCGGAAACCTATTTTCTAGTGATATACCTACTCTGGTGAAAGTTCACCGGTAACCGGTGTTCATACTCACTCAGCCAACCTATCAGATTAATGCTTAAGTTTGAGGTCTTTAATTACTGTACAATTACAACTTTTCCATTACTTTAGAGAAGATTTATTTGATGACGGAGCTGTGTGTTAACGTCAAGTGGACTTGTTTCTAGCAAATCGCTTGAACTTTGTTTCTACTTACAAATTATTGTCTTTGAATAATTTTCTTTCAGAATTCTCATTAGAAAATAAACGTACGTTTCAATCTAAACTACAATTACCTACTACACGTTCTATTTGTATTACGTATTCGATGATTTGTAATTTGTAATACGCTAAACAACTATGCTGTATCAAGCCAACATGATACTTTATACTTTTAAATTACTTTAGTATAATAATTACCTACCTTTGCCAAACTTAGGCGGTTTAGTCATGGGCATTATAACGGAAGAAGATATAAGCGTCTCTGTTGATGGTCGAACAGGGTCATCTACAGACATTTACGGTGAACACGATTTTTTTTAGCACAGATTACTTTACACATTGAAGTACTAAATTCATATTTATCTGTTCTATCAGATAAGCCATAATAATAGGTTTAAAATAAACTATAACTAGAATTTGAAACAAACTAAAATAGGTATTAAGACAACATAAAATTCTGGGTAATTATGGTACATGGGGTGGGTGGGTGTTTAGTGGATCCCAAATCATCAAAGATAATTAAAAGCTCAAAAGACTTCCTATCATTTTAAATCATATCATATTTACAAACTGAGTCTTTCAAATACAAACAAAAACATACAAACCTACTACGGTAAATAAATTATGTTAAACTAATTTACGGTATTGGGGCAAACAAAGACATGTGAAAACAAAGGTGTGTTGACCAGTTAACAAAAACTAAAAGGTAAATGTACGAATATACAAAAATTATGAAAAAGTTAAAGCCTCATGTATCTATATAAATTTACCTGGTAGCGAAGCAGAGCTTGAACTAGAGTGCTTATCAATATCATCTGCGGAACAAACCAAGAAGACATTGTTGGAACATATAGGTACAAAGGTCATTCTAAATAGTTTACCTGCAAAAATACAGCATATGTCTACAACCTATGATGACGTGTGTGTTCATTGTCGTGCTAATTAGTTCTACCTAACGTTATAATAAATTAATTGTTAGAAATGAATTCTGAGTATTGTTTACTTATATAACCATACCATGTCATGAGTATAATCATTCAGTTAAAAAAATTAAAAGCTGTTGATTCCGCTCTCCCTCAACACAAGACACTCAAAAGATATCCCAGTCCCAAATAAGCACAAAATAAACAGTTATCAGCAAATAACCCCTAAACTTAACATAGGTACACAGGTTATATGGTCCGAATTATCATAATTAAGTCATCCAAAAATGTTCCTTCATATTTTGCAAATATACTTGTTCATTCAGAATGCATTAAGTAAAGTCATACGTATGCTACTGGATCAAAGAGTAAGTGCAAAAGTGCAAATGTAAGAGACAAGAGTCAAGATATAATTGCAGTTGAAATGTTAGATGATGAAAAAGGTTATGATTTAAGAAGATTAAATAATTATATATATTGGTTGCAAGGCTAGTTAGGCATGTTAGCACCCAAAGTTAAGGCTCTGTTAATAAGAGAAACGCACACAGTATTAGTAACCGTTACCTCTATAGTCCCTTGTCGGGATGTAATCTCTGTACAAAGAGGAAACGGAAGAAGGTGCAGCACCAACCACAGCATTTTGAGGAGCACCATGAGGAACTATAATATTTCTTGGCAAAGTAGCTGCAGATGGAAGGATACCTGGAGTTGGCTGAGCTGTCACCGGAGGACCAGTGACGAGCGCTTTTTGGACCAGCCCTGTTAAATTAGCAAGCTGCCTTTCCATATGCTCCATCCGGAAGCGGGCTTCTTCATCTATGATCACAGGAGTTATAGAACCAGACCTTGGTGGCGGAAATTGATAATAAGGGTCCTCCATAAAGCGTCTTTCGGGGGAAGCGATGTATGTCTGATCTATAAAACATGATATGAAAATGTCATCTTTAAACCAAAGCCATTTCAAACGCCATTGCGCTTTAAATATGAAGGGGACATGGTAGCACAAGTACATCAACTCAACAACATACAGATATATAGACACACGAATAAACTAAATTGTATTCCTGTACAAGTATAACGGGGATCAACAGTTACAATACCTGCGGTGGAGTAAATATTGCGCCTGAGATCTGTGGGTGTATATGGCGTAGTAGGAGGAAGTGGGAAGGAGCCACGCGCCGCGTCTCCACCGCGAGGGGAATACAACGCAGGGCTTGGCGATACTACAACGGGTCTTTTCGATACTGTGGGGTACTGCGACTGCCTTTGTGGCTTGGGTGGGGCTGCACTACCTAATAAAGTGGGTGTTAGTTGAGACAACACATGATTTGAAACAGTGAACAAAGTTACTGACGAAAATAAAAGAGAAAATAGATGTATTTACAAAAGAAAGTTCTGACAAAGCAATATACGTGTACTGTACATAACTATCCAACAGTTCTTACTTCTTCATTACTTACATGACAAATGACAAATGTTCTATATGCTGCAACTTGTAACATATAAATAGCCATAATTATACTTTATGAATGGCTGTCTCTAATTTAAAAGAAAGTGTCTAATGTGTACAGTATTTGTTGAAAGTTTACTTTCTATGAACACACCTAGTACTAGTACTTGTATGTATTTACATATTGGAAACATGAGTAGCACTTTACACATACCTTCCGATTTAATTGGCACAGGAGCTGGAGAAAATGAACGGGTAACACGAGGTAAGGTAGCACCAACAGGGTAACTGTAAGTCATATATGGAGATCCTTTGCTCCCCTAAAAATAGCAATGAAAAAAGTTTTATTTATAAAGATATTTCAAAAGATTCCAAACTGGGAGAGAGAAAACGTTCATAAAGCCATATTGAAAGTGCAAAAGCTCTGGAGTCATAATTCAGTAACTTTTTTGGGAAATTCCAGACTTTTTCTTTGCTAGCAAAGCATATATACTCCCCTCCCTTTGAGTTTACTGGGCCTACCTTAGTTTTATGAATATGTTGATGTTGATAGTCTGAATCAAACTCTGGTTCACTGAAATAGGATTGATCCTGATCCCACGAAGGAACGGCTCCATTGCCGTTGATATTTGGCTCAAACAGTCTCAAAACTGAACGGTCACGTATATCCCTGTAGACATCATTAACGGAATAATAAAACAAGGGGTTCAGCATTTATGAACGATATTTGGAGGCTGGTAAAATTTTGGTGAATCAGCTTAATGAAATGACAAAAGTGCCAGTATATTGTTGCTCTAAACAAGATGCACTTCTTGAATCGTGACGACTTGGCAAGCAATAGAGTTTGGCAGACTAAAATCTGCTTACCTAAGATCCTCCAACTCATAAAACATATCTTTAGCACCGTCATGAATGTAGATTTTCACATTCATTGCGTCCAGGTACTCCATCGTCAACTGTTTTGGAAATGAGCGAACAAACAGGGCTCTTACTGTGTCCATTGACGTGATTTCATTTGGCAGCAGAGCCCTTTTCGTTTCACTACGATATTGCAGGAAGACCAGACCTGGGGAAAGTAGTATTCATAACCGTTATGATTATCATTTGCCAGCGAAACAGTCTCAGAATAATTCAAATAGTGATATAGAAATAGTGAGAGTAAAATTATAGAGTGAGAAAAGGAATGTGAGAAGATATGATAATAACTGTGTGTATAGAAGTCTTCGGTTACTGTACCCAGTGGTCTTTCCAAAGTTTTTGATGGAGTTCTCACAACTGGGAGCGATGAGCGCGCTTTGCCTCCTCTGCGAAACCCGGTGGAGGAGGTCTCAGCTTCTGACATAATACCAGGATCATCATCGAAGAGCGTGCTAGAAGGCGGAGGCTGGCGAGAGAGGGATCCTCTCTGCCCAAACAGACCCTGTGAAGCGAAATATGAAGTGAATGCGTTATCTTCCCAACAAATTAAACTGACACTCACGTCCCTTGCAAAGCTATTCGCATGCTTGTATGGAGCTGGTCAATGCAAAAAAAAATACGTTTTGTAGCTGTTTAAAAAGAATTCTCATTCATTCATAAATAACAAATCGCACCATTTTTTCCCAATGTTTATTTTTCTTTAAAGCTTGGTCAATATGATGAAATGCCGAGGGAGACAACTCAAAGAAAAAGAAAAGCGGTTAAGTTGAAGTAGTGTAATATATAGTGAATCTATTCAATACTGTAAAAAAATAATAAAAACCTGTTTATAAGGCTGTGGATGTGATCTATGGATTGGCTCAGAATATATGGAAGATGAAACCGAGCCCGAGTTCCTGTAGTGGCTATATGCCAAGGGCTTCGGATGATTTGCATACATACCGGGGGGATATCCATCAATACTACCTCTAATGGCGGAGGCATTGGGGTGGGCCACACGTGCACTTGTAGGTGACTACAGACAAAAATAATAAGATAAAACAAAATAAATAAACAATAAAAGTGAAAGTACAAAGTACAAACATGGATCCACAACATTATAGGGGTACCATGAGTTCATCTACATTTACAATAAGTATTACTAGTTGTGTACATATGATAAACACATAAGAGTACAAAGTACAACCAACACATACATCAAAAAGGTGCAAACATTGCGTTATGATCTTAAAATCTCAAAGTGAAAGTCTGCTGTACGAATTACGGCAGCCATTGCTGAAAGTGAAAGTCGACAATGCATACACATCCATACCATAAGTGATACGATACAAGTAACCCACAAGTACGAGACGCGTTCACATATTTGCATAATTACATGAAATTCTGCTAATCTATGACATTCATGTAACATTTACAAACTTTAGTCGCTTGAAATTTTTCTATCCCGTAGCCATTACCAGAATTCTTCTCAACCCGACAACGGTGATCGACCTGTCGCACTAATTTTCTTCGAAAATCAATATTTTTAAATATCGGCGTCTATTATTACTACCAAACCTCATCTAAGAAATGTACTCTGCATCACACCATCATCACCAAGAAGATCAGAACTGCATAAATGTAAAATGCTTTTTTATCATCATCATCCATATTGTCTCTATTCGCATAGCTGATCCATTCCACCACGATCGTTCCAGTTCTGAACATTGGCTAACGAAGTGAAGCCGGCCTGATAAGAGCCTCGCAAAAATAATTACAGTCCATGTGAAGGGGTGGGTTTATTTACCTTGTTATCTTGGTTGTTGAAGCAAGCACTATTTAGACTAGATTAGCTTTATGTTATTCAAACACATAAATTATATACTTAGCAAGGGGATGATTGTTCCTTTCTCTGCATGTTTATCCCAATGAACCTTAAATGGTCTAATGTAGGCGATGATGATGACGGAATGTTTGTTTTCTCTTTACATGATTCTTATTTTTATGCACCATGCAAAATCCCATAAAAGTCTGCTCCAGTTTTCGCGTGACACAACAACAGATGTATGATATGTGTTGTAGTCATTGTCTGCGTGTTTATCTCTGCACATGTCTCTCCAAAAGAGCTCAGGGAAACGCATCCCATTGCGAGCTGACATGACGTGAGTAAAATACATGAATTAACATTTTGCTCCCTCAGCCCTGTCAGCAGAAAGATGATGAAAATGAGAAAGAGAGATTATCGGGAAAGTCCATTAGTAGCACATTCTTCTCGCAAACTGGAGCAAATCTAACTTAAACCTCCCTTCCTTTGGTTTACCTAATGGAATGTATGGAACGCTACGCTCTCGGATCGGGAAGACTCTTTCATCTTTACCTTTCCATATTTCAGATATTATACGGCTAATAACCAAAGATTGACTGCTTCCTCCGTGTAGGTCCCCACAGCAGCTTGGTTTCTGCTTGGGTCATATATATCATATATTAAAGTGGAAAGACCAACAGCCACCTCTCTCCCAGCATGATATGGAGCTCACTTAAGCCTTTACTAATTTCCACGCACCATCAGAAGCGCATTAATCACAAAAAATATTGTCCGCAAGAAGTATATGAGTTTATATAGGAAATATTTTTTTTCGCTGTCTACTTTATCTTATTTATATTATAATAGTCTTTTTAAAAATTGAAGACAAACTACGTAAATAAAAAGAGGAGCATGTATATAGCTTGGGAGGGGAGAATAGCTTGCTAGAAAGACAATTTACTCGACTTGTTTTATTCTCTTTTTTATTGCTGATTGCTAGTTTTACTTTGTGTGCTAGCACTCATCGTCAGTATCTCGCTGGTTATTGCAGACTCAGACCAGGAGGAGTATTATTGCTTGGAAGCTTTAATATTGCACAGAGTTCTGCTCCAATTCCAGATGAAAAAGTCCAAGTTGCTAAAAACTTTGCTCACAATGACTATGTATATGCTCTATAGTTAGTATACAGATTTGCAGCAAGACTAACTACAGTGCGTAGGTACTTATAGTACTCGTTTTTTTACGATGACTAGTAAATTCGGCTATAGGAAATAATGTGTAAATGCTCAGGAGGCTGTGTCTGTCTTTCAGGAAGATAAGAGTGAATAGTGCTCATTGTGCTCTTCTCCAAGCAGGGAATCATCTTTTCGTACATTAGTTTGGCTACAACAGAGCAGAACATTATTTTCCAAGACATTTTTTTATGCAATAACACGAAGAAGGGAAAAGAAGCCAGAGAAAAAAGGATTGATCTTTGACATTTTACACGAGTCGAGGGCTTTGGGAGAAACACAAGAATTTCGGAGATTGACGTGTGGGGTTGTTGATGTTTGCTATATGACATGACTGATGGCTGAATTGATCTATTTCGATTAAATGGCGCAGTTTCGTTTAGTGCTTACTTGCATGTCCATCTTTAGCGTCTTCCTACCACTCAGCCCATTCGATCTACTTGAAGGCTGATGATGGTGATGGTGGTGATGCCGACTAGCGCCACTCGTGCTACCACCTCCAGGCCCACCACCGCTGCTCCCAAGAAGATGTGAACCTGTCATTTGAAGAAAAGAAAAAAGAATTTTAAAAGCATATTTTTTAAAATTGCTAATCAACTGCAATATATATTTTATTGTTTTCCCAGTCGAAATCATTCCCTGATATTCGTAAAGAGAGCGACCATCTACCCTGTATTTTGGTTAGGAATAATAATCAAAAAAGCAATTTTGCAATGACAGAAAAATATTGAAGTGAAGCTGTGAGCTGTCGGCCGAACCTAATTTATGAATCATGAAATTTCTTTCTTATGATGATGAGAAAATAATTAATTACTGGCTGAAAGATCCATGCCAAAACAACAACTTCCTTCCATTCTACCCAAGCTGACTGAAGTACATGTATTAATTATCACATCACATTATAACAACTGCCCAGCATCAACCTTATTTACTTATTTAGCTTTCCCTTCCATAATCCATTATGATTGAAGACTCTTCTCAGTTCTAACAAGATAACTAGAGTTGAATTAGGCATGGTTGGAGGGGTATTGGCAAAGCCATGCCACCATGTGTGAGGGCAGCTGCCTTTCAGTTACACAATCGACTTGAGACCTACTACAATGATCTCATCTCTCTGTCTGGTTGACTCGTCAAAAAATATAAAACAAGTGCACCGGCAGTGGATTGCTCACATCAAACCATAAAATCCAATTCATTCTACCTACTCCAATTTATTTCGCCAACGTCAACTACACATTAGAGTGTGAAGCTATATAGGAAATGGAGCAGTTGAGGAGTACGTATAATTTAATGTAATTGGTATTACATAATAAAAATACATTTTAGTTCATCAAACATGTACTCCATCCAAGCACAACTTCCTATATGGGATTCTGCTTGAAATGCTTCTTTCATCATATCCCCAAACGTTGCAAACTGACGGGGATCAGGATGCTGATAATGATTCTGTAATTTGTTTGCTGGTGAAAAAAGTCTTGTTTGAAAGTCATGATAAGTATCGAAATAAGATTTAGGGAAAAAGATGGGAATGTAATCCCACTGGAAGTTTTGCACTAAAAGTTTATCAACGAACACGTAGCCCATCTACTTAGGTAATAAAGTTCAGCCAAGAGGAAATGTTAGACGAGAAACTGATGAGTAAAATCCATCAGTAAAAAATATCTATGTGGTCGTGGGAAGAGGGATGATGTTGGTGTGGCGTTTCCCAAAAAAAAACTACATTTTTACCTTATTCCACTTCCTCCGCCCAATCCGCCCATACTTGAACTCTGATTTTGTAGAATCATCATCATCATCAAGCTTTATGGATGGATACGAAAAGTCTATCTAAATGTCTATCGTTTTACTATAGAGTAATTGCGGAGGGATAAAAACAATATCGTATAATGAAAAGGAAGTCTTTTCATATGGCAATGATATCAGGACCAGGAAACTTAAATTATACATGTGAGTTTATAGAATGGAAACGCGCTCAAAAGTACAAACAAAACTGAGAATTCTCCAACAAAAATAAGCAATTACGAGAAACCTAGCAGTTTTATTACTTCGTTTATTCAACCGATTTCACATGCTTACGACCCTTTCAGAATAATTTACATTCAGCTCGAACCCCTCCATTTAGCGATGTTATTAGCATTATTGCCAGTAAGCCATTGAGAATCATGCATTCCCTCATGGAAGTAGACAAATGGTCTAATTATTCCGAGTAAACTGCAATTATGAGCGTAATACATAGATAGCACGACAAGTGGATTGGAGTCCATGGCCCCTGGCTTCTTTCCTTTCTATTTTCAGGTGTGTGGCGATGTTTTTCAACTTTCTCATTGTTGAAAATAAAAAATAGCCAAGGCATACGTAATGGCAGGTGTGCGGCGCATAATAAATAGCTCATTTTTCTCGATGGACAGACTCTTCTCATGCTGCTGTTCATAATCATATCGTAATGGGTTCTTAAAGTGAACCCATAACCTTGAGTAAATCTATCCCACAATGCTTTATAATTAGTTTGTGTAAAATGCTTGAAAAATTCCTTCATGAATAAACCATCAGGAGAAATAGGTATAGCTAATTGCATTGTAAGTGGCAAAATGCTAGAGAGGATGTAATTGAATCTTTTACTTTACTGTTCTCTGTACCTGACATAGCTTTAAAAAGAGTAATGAATAAACCTAATTATGATGATTGCATGTTGTTTGACGAATATGACACTGCTCGTTTCAAACAACTTCAAAACTTCTGGCAACTGTCCTAAATCCAATCTGATGACAAGCTCTCGTACATCATCAACAAACAAGCAGATTGAAAAGGAGACAGTTCATCCGGCTGATTGTCAACACCGACATGATCTCTGTCGGCATCTTTAGCATATGATATGATTACATAACTAACATCATCCCCACCATGTATCCACTTTTTATGCTGTGTGTAATACATGATATGCTAATTTCAGCCCATACGCGCGTGTCTCTCTTGCCTGTGTGTGTTCCGTCACCGTCCATAAAAGACTAAACTGGTATCTGTTCAAATACTAGAAATTCGGTCGCTGCTTCCTCAGCGACCTGCATAGATTACGCTATTAAATCTGTTATGAAAATGACAGGATGCTATAAAAACCAATGACAGAACAAAGGGCAGTACAGTATCTTGAAAAGTTTATTTTTATAGGAAAATGAAATTAACGGGTTTCCTCTCTCCATCTCACAAAACCACGCAACTTACATCATCGTCATCATTACACAGATCTTTTTCACTCTGCTCAAAACTGTAATCTGTCTACCTGTTTTATATGCAGATGTATAATTATATGAAATATGAATTTCGTCCTAACTGTAATTCATTTTATGATCTAATCGTAAATGCTAACAACTAGTTGCTGTTGATGCATGTAATAGAAGGCTTATCAAACAGTAGTAGCTTGTTTTTTTAAGTGTAGATAAATCACATACTGTAACTGGCGCTCATCTAACCCCTTTGACAATTGAACCACATAACCGTGTGGTTGCTACATTTATTATTTATTAGCTTCAGACAAAGAACTCGACACAAACTTATGTCACGTCACTTAACCACCTTAATAAAGTGCACGAACACGACCACATATAGAGAATCCAAACTGGAGGAAAAATTAATGCCCACAATTTTCTACAACTTTTTTCTCTATCTCTGATCATACCTCTCTCGGAGTTGTTGGTGCTCTCCGGCATTTCAAATCACTAAAGTGATGCAGTGACAAAATGAAGTAAGAAAAACAATATTTTTTTTTGTCTTTCATAGCCCAACCAAATGTATGCGAGAGAGAGGTTGCTCTCTCACACGGTAATATAATGCCATGCATGATGCACGGTTTAAAATGGGTAAATGCGTAAATGAAGTTGGAAGGAAGACGAGAAGGTAATATAGCACCCAAGAAGGAACTTTTTTTTTTCACAGTTCACACAAATGTTATATAATACATACTTATCCACAGACATCAGCTCTCTGTAAACATGTGTGATGTACATAAGAAAAGCATAGATGTCCGCTTGTTTCAAAGGAAAAAAATATTATCCGTGTTAAACAAATCACTCTCCAAAACTCACAATTTTCAGGTAACGTACACAGGGAAAAAAATATGTTTTGAATGTAAATGTTGGATTTTTTCCCTTCCTATGTATGGCAGAGTATAGGAGCAACCAACAATTTAAGCTTGTTAAGGTTAGTAAGATGGTATTAAAGTGGGAAAAAATACAATACGATATATTTTTTCTTCTTGTGTATGAAACCAGCACAAGGTAAAGTCTCTTTATGAAGTATTTACAGGGATGAATATATTTCGTAAGTTAAGAAGTTTCAGCTTACAAAGGGTTAAAACATGTTGAAATACATAATGCAAATATATGCTTGACTATTTCCTCCTCTTCCCAATCCCAATATACAATATTTAGTTAAGAAGGTTGTACCACTCTACCTGGTCTGATGGCAGTTGTAACGTGGCGAGACAGCTTTCAACACGACTTGTTGAGCTAACAATATTATCGTATTTATTGTAACTAACATCAGTCAAAGTTTATAATATTATTATATAGTTTTCCTTTTTGGCAACTCGAAGCTAATGAGGTAATGAGGGGATAACAAGGAATTGAATATAAATTTAATAGATATGACAAAAGACTTCAGTTCGTTCGAGACTCGGGAGCTTTATAGCTATATGACTAAGTATTGTTCCGTATTGTACTCAATTCATGTAAGAGTTTTTTTTTGTTATTAGAAAAAATACCAAATGAAATATAGTATTCTTTTATAAAGTGTTATAAAAACGGTAAAAATGTTGTATAAAAAGTAAGAAAATTTGTTTTGTCATTTTCCCTAATATTATCAGATCCTTCCCCTTTCCAACCTGGTTGGCGAACTTTAGCTCGCATTAAATTGTAGCACCTCCATCGATAATTGAATAAAAAAAATGGGAGAATCGGCCAAGGGAAAGAGATTGGTCTTGACTAGAACACTAACTGCTGTTTTCCCTTCTTCATCCTTGTGTCGTAATAGTAAAAAAAATGTGGAGAAGGTATTAATAATTCCCGTTTTTAACACTATTATACTAGAACACTGACACAGAGCACAACACAGCCCAGCCAAAGTTTTTTGCTCTTTACTGCTGGAGGAGCAGCAGACCTAGTGGAAGTACTGGATGTGATACGGAATATCATTGTAGATTTTCGCAGTAGTGTTTCAACTTGAAAGCGATCGATCGTCGACCCAGCCCATGGGAAAGTATTATCTTGTATCCAGAGAAGACGAGAAGGAAGCGGTGCTACAATCCACTCCTCCACACATATTTAGCCGAAGTCTGGCTATAGATGTGGAGAGTAACTGGAGGAAAATGTATAAAAGGAGGAAAAAGTGGAAACGGCAGAAATTGTTCGTGGCTTTTTCTCTCCTCTCTCAGTCCATGCTCTTAACTACTTTCATACTTTGACTACCGAAACTTCCCTTGCTTTCCACATACTCATAGTACATCAGGAGCTATACTAGTGCGAGCTCCTCGCACTTTTCAATTCTTCCGTCTCGCGTCTTCCTTTCTTGCATCCATAAAATTTCTGGTTGTATTATAATGTTTAGTTAGTCTTGCTAAGGATTTTGATGCTCAGATGATAGAAAAGGGGAAAGAAAGAGTAGAAAACGGGACCAGCACCGCTAAACCAATCTCCACAACAGTAAAGTCCAACAATAATACTGGTAAACAGAGAGAGAGAG
>JAQGAH010000764.1:0-25984 GCA_034696885.1 Lepidocyrtus paradoxus | reverse complement strand
TTTGGACGGTGTTCCCTTTGTCCAGGGATCAATAGTCTGGGGACAGTTAGCCGTGGTCGCATTGTCTATGACTCGTTTTTTTTCATTAGCATATTCAATTTCCATCATCTTCTACAGATTTTTTAGCAACCAAAATTCATCATCATTCTTAACATAGTCCACACTCATCAATCAGTTATCATTATCACGTCAGCAACAGCAGCGCACCTCAAGCAGGTATGTCTCCATCAGATTTCAGAAGGTGAAACAAGTGGCCTCCGTGCACACTATATCAGATAGCGTGTCTCATGGAATGGAACGTGAAAAGAAAGGCAAAGATGGAGAGAAATTTAGAGGAAACGGATTCAAAAGAAAAATCAATGCGAATTTAATTCGATAGAATGACAAAATTGTAGCTATGTACTAAAATGCATCAAAAACAAATTAGGTAGGGATTTCCCATAATAATTATTAATTATAATATCATCCCATCCAAAGAATTAGCAATGAATTAAAACTACGTTTCTATACTAACAATGCGAACGATATTTTTCAAATATTAGTTAGACAGAAATATTCAAAAAAATAGATCATTAAAGATTTAAAAAATATCAAATAAACTAGCCGATGTTTCCTGCGTGCATATCCAAAATTAATGATGAAATGTTGAATGTACTCCAGCCAGGGTAAAGTCTACCTTCATTTTGCAATTCTTTGTATCATTTCTAAAAAAATAATTTGTTGTAATTTAAGTATCAGAGCTTTGGGATTCAGAAGTAATTATTTATGGATCGCATAAATTGCATATGAGAAAAATCCCTTTTTTAAAACCTCAACTGCTCAACTATACATAAGTATAAGACCACCTTTACGTGCTACTTAAACTCGCATAGAGCTTGTTCCGTTGGAAACTCTCCTCGGGCTCCTTTCACTCTAAGTGAAACTTTTTGTCTTTGTTTGAAAAACAAGCGTCGTTTATGCATAGTACATTCGCTACATCCCATCCAACTTCCGAAACTGTGATGATGATGGTGGCTATGTATGGGCATAAAAAGAAAGTGGTGCAGTGGGATTTGTTTGGAGTTTGATGTTGTTGAAACAGTGGTGCCTGCTCCTTGGCGTTCCTCAATCCTCACCCTCCTCCTACATCAATTATGGAGGCTATGCTCTCTGTCGTTTTCGGTTCGTTTTCACTCGTAATGATATATGTTCTTTGCGGCAAAACTCCTTAGTGAGAGATGGTCGGCTTGCAAACTTTTCTCGAAACACTTGCGCCGCCGTGCTAGATGGATGAAGCGCCATCGCGAAAATACACATCTTTATGAAATTTAGGGTACAATGTACAAATACATGATTGGCTTTCATGTAATGAGCCTAAAGTAGTGTTTGCTTATCTACTATCTAATATCCTACACTTTATCAGTATCGCCAAAAGTAACTATTAACTATTTATTAACTACATATCTACAAAGATTAGTTTTATCCAATGATCCGTACACCTACAAGTTGTAGGCTACAACTTTCTACTTACTTTTCGCTCAAATTTTGCAGGGAAGAGGGGTAGTATTCGTCGGGTACAGAATAGTTTATGCCCCATCAGACAGAGTCTAGTTTAATAACCAATTTTAAATCTAGGAATGCTGGGATTTAACTACTACCCATTCAGTCTTATCTTGCCCACATGTATTTACCCATCGTCAAGCTGTGGGTTTCCTGTCCTCAATCATCATCAGTTGAAGTTTCCGTTTTAGTATTTGAGGATTAGAGACAATATTCTTTCCTCTCGTTTAATATTTTAGTTAAAGGGGAAGTGGTATTGTCAATTTTGGAAGACTGTAAATTAATGGATTATCTTGACAGCCATCGTAAGACGAGTACGGATAGCAGTACGCTACAGCAAAGAAAGTTCATGGTTGATGGTCACTTATTAACTCACCTAACAATCATCATCACATTTGCATAGTATTGTGCCAATGCAATGGCCAAAGACAAAATTTTACTGACTAAATTGAATCAATAATATTATATGTCTTCGCAAATCAAGAAGAGATAAGGCCTTGAATTTGCCAATCTTTAAAAAACACGGAACAAGTACGATTCAATTGCCATACTCATGAACTTTAAATAAACCATACCATACCATACTGCTGTGGTGATATGATATGATGATATTCAAATTGATGATATGATGGTTGCATGCATGGATGAAGAAACTTGTAGCAGGACTTTTTTACATGCCAGACCGCGTTTGTTGCTTCTTCCCTTCACTTACCGCTCAAGATTCCTCCTTGATCCTATTGGCTCTTTGATTTTTTTCATCTGGCCCCAGCCAATCCAAAGTCACGATCTATCCTCTTAAGATAAAGTGACGCTGATGTGGATGTACGTTCAGCTCGTGTGGAGTAGATGATAAGGATTTAGCATGGGGAAGATATGTACTTACTTAAATACCTGTCTTCTCTAGAGCTGCTATGCCTATGTAAATACGGCTCGGCTAAAGGAGAGGATATTTTTTGTCCGTTACAAATTTTCCATTGTTTTTGGCGTGCTTCTTGTTCAACTCCTGTCATATCAGTCCTTCAGATACACCGCATTCCTTTAAAGGCTGGGAAAGGAAGAGGTTCTCATCTTCGTGGCTGTGTTGACTGCTTTCATTTTAATTGCTCGGTTTTAAAGTTTGACAAAGGACATAAACGACAAAAGGTGAAATTAAAATTATTATATATAACTTTAAATAATGTTTCTAGATTGCTTTTCGAAAAGTCCAAAGTGGACATTGACTAATTATGGAGTATGGACAAGACTGATTTGACACAATATGCCGGTTGATTTGGCTATATGGTCAATAGTAAATTGGATATTGGAGAAAATTGAGTTCATTATTATTATTTTTTAAAAACAATCAGTTCATTAATGAATTGATAATTTGTAGTTTTGGTGATCAGCTGATGTTAGTTATAGTTGGTCTCCAGTTTTTGTTGACATAAATCCTCACATTAGCATTTGATTTTTAAAGAGTTTCCTAAGTTTTTAGTCTGCAGTCCTAAAGTCGAACGGTTTTAATAGTAAAGTGTAATTGAATTAAGAGTTGCAAAACGACTTTGTTACAGCCACAGTGATTAGTTTTTAAACAGCTTTGGCGAATTAAATTTGCAGTAAATATGTTTTGTTATGGTCAGCGTTTTAATTATATCGTCTTTATTTGTTTGTTATTTGTAGGTAACGTGAGTTATCAGTAACGTAACAGAATGCCGCGATCGAAGAACGACTCCAAGCCCCGTGGGCGTATGACCGCATACGCTTTCTTCGTCCAAACCTGTCGAGAGGAACATAAGAAGAAACACCCTGATGAAAGTGTTGTGTTCTCTGAGTTCTCCCGGAAGTGCGCCGAGCGATGGAAGGTGACAAGCCCAAATTATGATTGACATTCTCCTCCAACTTTTTCATTTCAACTTTACGAAAGTATCTTTTTGCTAAGGTTTATATTCATGTTTTTATTCTGTAGACCATGTCGGAAAAGGAGAAGAAGCGCTTCCAAGAGATGGCTGATCGGGACAAGAAGCGTTATGAGCTGGAAATGCAGGATTACGTTCCACCAAAGGGAGAAAAGGGCCGTGGAAAGAAACGCCGCCATACCAAGGACCCGAACGCACCAAAGAGGTCACTCTCTGCATTCTTCTGGTTCTGTAATGATGAGAGACCCAAAGTCAAGGGAATGAATCCGGAATATGGCGTTGGAGAAATTGCGAAGGAATTAGGCAGACTGTGGGGCGATGCTGAGCCTGAAACCAAGAGAAAGTATGAAGCTATGGCTGAGCGGGACAAAGCTCGTTATGAAAGGGTAAGCCTTCTAATAAATCCCAATGACCAGACTAGATTTATTTTGAATTTCAGCAATCTCCTCAGTCTCAGTGCTCAATTCGATCCAATTATCTAAAGAGACTGATTTATATTACTACTGTCCTGTGTTTATTTATTATCAGGAAATGACCGCATACAAAAAGAAGGGAAAAGTGGAACCTCCAGCTGCCGACAATGATGATGACGAGGAGGATGAAGATGATGATGATGAAGACGAGTAATAATAGCAAAGAGTGAATTAAAGCTGTTTACCATATGTACGAAGATCCAGCAGCTTTTCAACTTTTTCTCATATAGGGTTAATAAGAAGAAAGTAGCTTTTGTATTGTCTATATTATGTTCTTACATTTTTAGAAAGTGTGTTTGCGTTCGTACCGAACGTTGTTTCTTATGACTTACTTTTAAGGTTACTTTTAAAACTTTTTTGTAAGGTACGGTTATTATTCACTTCACACTTACAAAACTCAATATGGAGTCGGCAATAAAAGGACGTTAAATCTTATGTCTTGATTAAGTTTCACTCTAGAAAAATTGGTTATACATCACTAAAAGTGTTTCAAACTACTCAGTTTTAAATTAGCTTACTTTTTTTAACATTCCCTCTTAATTAGGTGCGCGTTTTAATTGAAGAAGTATATCTCTTAACGAAATGGATCTACATACGACAGGGAATAAGGTTATATGTGGTATGGTTTGTTACAAATCACTGATAATATGAAGAATTGTTCAGTTATATAATTATTTTCTCGGCAAATGTGCTTTGCACGTGGTGTCCAGTCCAAGTGATTACAAATTAGCACTTATAAGTATACAAAAATCAGCGTTTAACTAAAGATTCTACGTGTAAAGTGTCAACTTTGCTCTCATGTAGGGCTGAGTGTAAATTGTATTTCAGTTAGATAAACATTCTGAAAGGAATTAAGGAAGTAATAAGTTGATAAATTGATATATACAGTGTCGAATTTATATAGATTAGGTTCAAAACAGAAAAGTGCGTGTAAATTGCTAATACGGCTTTCCGAAAGGAAAATAAAGTTCTTTCTTACACAGTCAATCAAGGATAAAGTTTAAAAAAAGTGTATAAAAGATGAGTAGCAGGAATGAAAATGTTGTTAAAAAAGTTTTGATGATGATCAAACATATATATGATTTATATTTAGTTGCAAAAAATCTTAATCTTTTAGTAATTTGATGCAAAATATAAGCCATTTTTCTGAGTGAAATTGGTATGAAAATGTATTTATTGGTGATTTTTGAAAGAAAAATGTTAGTTTAAATATGCTCATGTTTTTGAAAATAATGTGAACAAAATGTGTGTCTATTAGCTATTCAAATCAGAATTTTATAATATAGAGAAATAATACTGGTATTATTATGCCAATATGGAAACTTTCAAGGTAAAACGTTCAAAATGTGTCTACATGTAACGAAAATATTGTCAACTTTTAAAGTTTTTAACAACGCAAAAATGTATTAGCAGTTTATTGGTCAGTGAATTTGAAATGCGTAAAAAAAGGAATTTCTCGGTTTTATATATGAAACAAAGGATAACCCATAATAATAAATATGGATCTCACATTTAATTGCATAATTTTCAAACAAGATGGACTTTCGTTGCGATGATAAATCTTAAACCTTTAATCTGTATTCTTTGTCATGGTTTGAATTAGTTAGTATATTCCAATTACGAATTGTTATAGTAATATGATGATTGTTGAATTTGTAATTTTAAGTTTTATTCATTATGACGTTTCAAGGAAATGGTTTGAATATAAATTTACGAAAAAAAATATAATATCCGATAAGTTCACTTATGTATATTACTCTTAGAATAGTCTCATGAACCAACCTCAAAACTTTCTTTGTAATAAGTGTAGGAGATGGTATCACCGAAGAAATAAAGTAGTGAAAATACAAAACAACTCTTGTTCTTGTGAAAGCTTATCATGACATTTCATTTAAAAGTGGTTTCAACCCACTATTCAATATTAAAACTAACTTTACTTAAAAGCTCAATCATATTATGGTCACGGTGAATGGTAAATCATCTCATCTAGTCATATGTCATGAACTCTCGAGTGGTTAATTATAATCATACATACATACTTATTTGCTACTTGTACCATACGAACGGCTTTGTTTGACCAACATATTGATTTATCTCCATCCCCTATTTTCACAAAACTCCCAAACACACTCACTATAACAAGTTATCAATCCATATTCATGCAACTAAATTAACCATGGCCGCGACCATCATTCCTCGTCTTTTTTTTTCATTAACGCTACGTTTGTTTGTTTCAGAGACGGACCTACTGACGGACTCGATAAATGATAAAATCCACATTAATGCATGAATTGATCTGATGATGATGAACTGACTACATGGTTAATATGCAAGAACAACTACGTACGCTGCCAGAAATCATATCACATATTATTAAAAACGAATTAATATGAGAAAATCCTGATATTCTTGTATTCACACACCCTACAATTACACACTCGGCAGCTCTCATGGCAGGATTTTTCAGCTCTGAAAATCGATCGATATTTTTTTTCATGGGTAAAGTAAAGTTATGCATTTACAGAGGGCCTCTCAGTTTCATCAAGTGGCTATATGTTTGGAGGAATATAGTATAGGTAGTAAGTAGGGGTCTAGAGATATTTCAAAAGGAAAATTTTCAATCCAGCCGAGTCGACAGATAGCACTCACTAGACTCTTTATAGATATTTGTGCAAACAGTGCAAAAAAAAACTTCAACGGCATATCATGTCATGTGTTCTCCCATTAAAAAGTTATATAGCCGAATGTGAATGTACCTCATTCATTTTAGCATTTTCATCTCTGTGAAATCCTCATGTACTTTGGAAAGGAAATAATGTCATTGCCAGCTGTTATGTCTACTTGACATAGTTCCAAAAAAACAGTACAGAAGTGCTTGTATTGGAACTCTCAAATAATGAAGATTGACTTTGGGCTGTTGGTTGGACTCAATATGTAACATGCTATGATGATGGACAGAAAAAGGTAGAAGCGCTGCGTCGTTTTTTACTGCTGCTGTAGTTACCGACAACCGAGCTAACTCCATGTAATGGTCATTCATTACATAATCACCTTGATAACTCAATCTTAAATTAAAGCCGACAAAAAAGTATTATTTTTCAATACAAAAGTTAGGTTCTTCCAAAGCAAGGCTCTTTACAAAAACTGCAATTGAATTGACTCAAGAGGCTTCTTTGACTTTGGTGAATGGCAAAGCGTGAATAACCGTTCTATTGCGTAGTCTTTGTTCGCATGGTTAGCAAGTGGAAGAAAGTGAATGTGAGCGTGGCCGCTTTATATTAAAAAATCATCGCGTATTTAAAAAAAAAAACAGTGCAGTTGGTTAAGTAAGGACTAATTATCTTGGAAATTTAGAGGAGATGCCAGGAAAGTCGGATATTAGCTGTGGCTACGTCCACAAATCCTATAACGTCGCTTGTCGTGATAGGAGGTGTAGTGAAAGGAGATGCTCGAGAGTAAGCTGACATTTTTTTTGTATATGGCAGTATTTTGAATTGGGAAATTGAAAAGTATTTTAATGGTACTGACATGGCTTTGTTCTTTGCAGGATGAAACCATTAAGAAGGGTCCTATTCTTCCACAAACTACATCTTTTGGTACCAACTCCACCCCATATAAAGTGATACGTCGGAGGGTCGAGTATGTTCGTCCTATAATAAAGTTTGAAAACTGCAGGATCCTACGGGGTCACTCCCTGATTAATGATGACTTCTGGATTAGCGGTCCCAACATTGTGGATCCGGAGGATTTATTCTTCAATTTGAAAATGATGCCGGACAAAGTGGTTGATTGTCGAGGGGCTATAATTGTGCCGGGATTTATCGATGTGCAAATTAACGGTAAATTCTGGATGAAAATGGCATTTAAAACATTTATTTCATGATTTTGGATTTTCTGTCTTAGCATGTCAAAATATGTAATGCTTTCTACTATATATATAACAGGTGGTTTTGGATTCGATTTCGCATTTGACACCAACGCCGTAGATGAAGCTGTACAGAAGGTGGCCAAAGGCGTTCTTGCTCATGGAGTTACGTCATTTTGTCCTACTTTGGTGTCCTCAATGCCAGCTGTTTATGATAAGGTATGAAAACTGTTGGCAACGCCAGGGAACCCAATGATAAGTTATATTTATTGCTTGTGATTTAAGGTTAAATTCATATATGATTTATGCGATTAGGTACTGCCGCATTTAAAAAAGAAGGCAGGAGGTAGTCATGGAGCGGAAGTGTTGGGTGCTCATATTGAAGGTCCCTTTATCAATTTAGAAAAGAAAGGTGCACATGATCCTGCTACTATGCGTACATTTGAGAAGGTATGTATAATTAGTTTTTTTATCTGTTCCAGCAATGGCTTATGGCTTTAGCATGCTCTCGTACTAAAATGTTGCAATTTAAATTAATTCCTAGGGAATCGACTCAGTTCGAGAAGTGTACAAGCATATGGATGCTGTATGTATAATCACGCTGGCCCCTGAACTTCCAAATGCAGGCATGGTCTGCAAACAACTCGCCCAATCCGGGATTATTGTCTCTGTTGGTTAGTGACATTAATTTATAAAGACAATGAGAATTAATCATGAATCTAAAACTTATTTGGCACTATTTTGTTTCAGGGCATTCAATGGCAAGTATAGCCGAAGGTGAAGAAGCTGTCAAAAACGGGGCCTCTTTTATCACGCACTTATTCAATGCAATGCTTCCAGTGAGTAAACTTAAACACGAATCATTCAGTAATTATATAGGCGAAATTTTGTTTAAAAAAATATTAACTTTTTAGTTTCATCATCGGGATCCAGGTCTAGTAGGCCTCCTAGCATCAGAGAAAATTCCGCCTGGAAGGACCATTTTTTACGGAATAATTGCGGATGGAAACCATACACACCCAGCTACTACTCGTATTGCCTACCGAGCATATCCTAAAGGTTTAATCTAACCTATTTAATTAGCAATCCTAGCTAACAGTTCAGTTACGTAATTCAATTCATATAATAATGATAGGTCACTTAACTAAATAAGGTTTCTTCAAACAGGAATCGTTTTGGTGACAGACGCATGTTCTGCAATGGGGCTCTCGGACGGGGTTTATCGGATCGGACAACAAGTTATAGAAGTGACAGGAACGGTAGCGGTAGTGAAAGGGACAAATACTCTAGCTGGAAGTGTCGCGACAATGATCTCCTGCATAGATTATTTCTGGAAAACTACAAGTATGGCTTGCTTCTCATTGCATTTTTCGAATAGCTCAATCCTATCGTATACAAATAGACAATAATTATGAGACCTAATGGCACTGAACAATATTTAAAATTTAAAACATTTATCTTCCCACATAGGTTGCACTATCGTCGAAGCCTTGGAAGCAGCAACTCTTCATCCTGCTCAGTTACTAAATGTTGACGACCGGAAAGGCACCCTAGACTTTGGAACGGATGCGGACTTTGTCATTTTAAACCCTGACAATTTGGACGTATGTTCTACCTGGATAGCAGGCGAATGCGTTTATGAGAAAAATACCGGGAAGGAAGTTGCCTAGGTCAGATAGCTACAGAAGAAGGTCGTGATATAAGCCAAACCAAACTATTTATGTACATTTATAAGTATTTTGAAATGAATGTATAGATACAGATACGAGATTGAAAAAATCACCTAAATTATATTATGCTCTACTCTAAATAAATATTCTGAAACTAAATTTAAGTTAAATGTTATTATATATAAAAGAATTGGGAGATTCAATAAAAAGGAGATTAGCAAAACTTCACAATTTGGGTATTTATAGAAACCTTTTTTTTATTAGGAAGTGCTCCAAACTTATACAGACAGATAGAAAATAAATGCATACGTTAGCGCTTTACTTCGACTCTGCATTTAAAGTTTGTAGCCCCTTGAAGCTGGCCACAGGGACGAAGGACACGATGGTGTACAGCTTATGAACAGAATCTTCGTCGTCATTTCGGCGTCTTTCAAGCTTAATCCGAAGCTTAAATGGGACATTTCTGTAGGAAAACGAAACAAGATACATTAGGCGTTACATTAGAATAGTTTATCCATCATCCATTTTAGTACGTTAAAGGTTAAACATATATGATTAATCAATTGGATACAAAATTTATTTTTATTGGACTTTACCTAACCCCTCTAGACCAGACTTGCTTATTGACCGTCTCTTCAATCCTAACGTCTGGGGTTCCCATTTGCTGCTGAGCGAATTTACGGATTTCGTCGATAGCTCTGGGAGCACGGCGCTTGAACCTGATTCCATGAAGGCGCCTATGGAGGTTTACGGTGTAAACTCTGCTCAGGACCTCATTGATTGCTGACTTTTTCTTCTCTCCCTTTGCCTTGGCCATTTTGGATTCTGCAAAAATAAAAACAAAAACATTATTTCCTCCATCCTCGCCAACTGACTATTCACACAATTTTATAGCACTGTTTGAACATTGGAACCAATCAAATGCATTCATTTTATCTCATTATCTATCCTACAATCCACTGATTTAAGGAAGCTAATAATGATTGATGATTCAATGACGAATGAACTAATTTACTCGCCTCCACAATCAACAAATGCTTAATTTAAATCGAAATGTTGCTAATTTGTAATTCTACAACACCACTGTTGCAAGACTCATTAAACAGTTAATCTAACCATAACTCTTTCATCACAATTAGATCACAACCATTCCATCATTCCATTCATAAAAATTTTCGAATGCATAGAATCTATGCCATAGATACGATAGATAACAAGATAACCCCATTCACTTTTCCAATTATGTAACCCACTGATTTTTTTTAAACGGGCGAACAAAACAAAACAATCTATAAAATTACCACACATTTAAAAAAAAAAGTAACTTACCTTATAGTTTCCTAAACGGAGATTAACTAAAATTAAAGTCTCGCCAAGCCGATATGTGACTTTTTAGCCAAATGGTAAATGAGCAGAAGGAAAGCCGAATTGACTTCACACTGTACAGCACAGTTCTGCACAAGCACAGGTCCAAATGAACAGCATGCATGCGACAAGAATATTTATCTTTCCCGCGAGGCTCTCTCTCACCTCTGGTTTCTCAATTGAAGAGGCCGATAAGTGGTTCTTCTGAGCTGTTGATATGTGGCGCTGCAATGGAGTTCTATACCGTTCCATGTGTTAGTTTGTCTGACGTTCGCTCGTTCAATCTTTCCTACTCATGTTACAGCTCACGCATACCTTTCCATACAAATTAAATATAGTAAGAAGGATATATATGCGGAGCACAGGAACAAGTAGCTTTTTACTAGGCAGTAAAAGGAGGCATTTTGCTACATCCGATGCTACAGCTGATTCAATACAGCGCATCTGAGATTCCTGCGCGGGTTTGTTTGCAATGCTAACAAGCTGGATTTACTTGGCATAGTTTAGCCGATGAGTTTTGGTAAGCTTGATATTGGTAGGTGGGTTTATGGAGGATGAAACGAGCTGTAGAATGAGGATTAAATCCACAACAAAAACATTGGACTTGACTGAAATAGCTTCTTTACATCTGATCGTCAACTTCGTTTCACTTCACTTTGCGTGCGTGAGGACTCATGTGATGGGAGCCAAAACAAAAGGTGTTGAGGGAAAAAAGTTAAATGATTTGGGTTTAAAAAATTGTAGTCAACTTGTAGGAGTACTGTTTGGTAAATTAGGGACAATTAAAAAAGGGGAAGGTGGATGGGAAAGTTTATCCTTTTGGAATGTTGAATGTGAGTGTGGAAAAGTGAGAATTGGACATTGGAGGGTGGAATTTGGAAGGTTGGCTGTTAAAAGTTTTAATTAGGTTTAGTTAAATAGGAGGAGTAAGGAGATTTAGCTGTGAGTACTGGTCTTTAGTGGAAAGTATGAACGGTGCGGGAGGGAATGCTTACATGAGTGAGGACGACTATGATGACTACCCGACCCCCACAAAACCTGGGGGTTCGGGAGGAGGCGGACCGAGTGGAAGTTACTTTGGACCTGGACCGTCAGGCAGTTCTGGTCCGTCAGGGAGTCAGATGGGTTCTTACATTCCTGGTGGGAGTGGGGGTGGTGGGACTGCCGCATCTAGGAATCAAATTTGTTGTTTGCTAGATGACAATCGTCGTTGCCAACGACCTGCTGGGAATGCCAGTTATAGTAAGAGGATCCAAAGGACTGCGTTCTACAAGAGGCTGAAGCTAGAGATCGACACCAATGTATGTTTTGTTAGTTGAAACTGTATTGAATTTATTGGTGGCGCATTAGCTTTTTGCTAACTGCAGTGAAAATGTTGAGTTTTGTCTGCTGAATTGCTAATGGTTTGTTTCACAAATGTTTTTATAGGCTAACCACATTTACATTTGCGACCACCACAAAATGGTAATCCAAAATGCTAGGACGCGTCAAAAGCATGGCTCGGATGATGAAATGAATGATACTGAGGACACCCCAGAGGTGGACCTATACCAGCTACAAGTAAATACACTTCGTCGATATAAGAAGCACTTCAAAATTTCAACACGACCTGGGCTAAACAAGGCGCAGTTGGCAGATGTAGGTTTATTTCCAAATTGATAAGGATAATCAAGTTTAAAATACCATAATAATTTGATATTGTAAACTCAAAATATAAATAAGTAATCAAATCAAGATGTTAAAAAATACACATTTTACTTAATGTTCTCACAGATACTCAGTCGACACTATAAAACGATTCCAGTTGCGGAGAAAGAAATAATTACCTATTTCATCTATATGGTCAAGTCCGGCAGGAGTAAGCTGGATAACCGAAATGAGCCGGACGCCAACGGCGGAGGGCCTAACAGCACCAACAACGCAGCTGAGTACCTTGATCGATATTAGTTTATTAGGACGTGTATGGAAGCTCCTGTAAATTCAATGGAAATTTTCTTATATAATCAGATAATGGTAATGACGAAGAATTCTTATGTTATCGTGTTATTTTCTTACGTTGAATAGCTATTTACTTTATAACTGGCCTACATTATTGTCGAAATCCGAAAAAGTATATATATTTGTATACAACGACAATTTATCAAAATTTTACTGTCAAAGTCCTCATGTAATGTATAAAAGTCTATTGGTATTGTTATTATTGGTGAGACATACATGCATATATGCATAATATTTATGAGCAGAACCGAATGGTTAGCAGCTCCCGTAAAATTTCGTGTTCACTAGAAACGAGTCTGATTTCCTTGCTTTTTGTTGTCAAATGAGTATTTCTTCCTGTCAACTCAAAACGATTTTTTTTTTGTGATTGAAGTATAGTATTTTAATATTATGCTTAAGGGAAACTGGGAAATGACCGACCAAAACCAAAATCTGGGGGAAAAAATCTGAGAAGGCACATGTAAAATCCGAAATTGTTTTTCTTGTAATTATTTTATGGTAATTATAATGCAAAAGTGTAACTGAAAAAGATAACTGCCGAGCACCTGTTGGTCAATTTTGAAGAAAATTGGTCCACGGAATTTGTATCCACTGATTGCTAGTAATTGTTACATCAGTGATTTGCAAAATAAGTGTCATTGATTGTTCAACGATTTGGTCGCAAATTTTCCGTACCTGTTAAATGTGTAGCACTGTTATGCCACGAAAATGTATTTGAATGCATTCTAAAACATAAAGATTTTCAAGATTTTATTCTCAAGTCTAAATAAATAGCTGTTAATAAAGACGGTTGGTACGATCTTAATTGGTTTGTTAAACTGGGCAATTCAGTTATTTAATTGCATAATAAGTAAAGTTGTATTTTCTTTAGGCTAGCTAACTTGTTTTAGAATAGACGGAATGTAATATTTTTAATCGTCAAGTAATCTCCTTTCCACTTCTTTCAAGGTTGAAAAGATTTATTATTATTATTATATAGTCTCAGTCTCAAATGACGACTAAAATTTAGATGAAGAATCTATAAATGAAAATGTGAAACAAAAGAGCTTATTCTTCATGATAAATTCTTTCCGTTTCAATTATTGAAAGGAGGCTAGTGTTAGTTTGTTGTAGCTAGTTAGCTTCCTTTGTTGTTCTTTAAATAGTTATATATTTATACGTATCATGTTTATCATCATCTTACAGAAATTTTGTAATTGAGTTATCTAGGTAGAAATAATTGGTATAAAGTGATTTGCTAAACGTGTCTCCATATTAATAATACTTATATTCTTAATTTGTATTGGCACCTTGATCGTTACACGTGATGTGATTATTAATAAATAAAAAAGTGAAACTTAACATGTTATGTATTAAATGTCGATATAATTCTTTATTAGAGGTAAAGTTAACATGGCATGGTTGTTAGAACAAGAGAATAATTTAAGAATGTATTTAATTGACCAATTGGTCATGTAGTAGTTCTAAATACCAAACAACATTAGTTTGCACATAAGTACTGTTTTATACTAAGAGAAAGAAGACCTGTAAAAGCAGGACTAACATTTGAGGTGACTCTATGGACTAGTATATAAATTTGTCACTTGTGCAATAGTAAAAATGCATGCTTTAACGATGCTATCTTTAAACAAAACTTGAAGCCTAGCCTACATAATATTGCAGTTAAGGCTTCCGTTTTCGTTCCATTTCACAAATCCAACCCCTTTTTTAACCCCTCGGCAATGACTCCTTTGCACATCTACCAATTGATGTGAGCAACTTGAAGAATCCTGTGTCCTTTGGTTTCTCGAGTCCACGCATCAGTCGATTCTTCATGACAGCCACGAATTCCCGATTACTTAATTGGCCATCCTCTGAAATAGTTGGTTACGAATGGATTGTTAGGAAGGTTTATGTATCATATAAAATGCATTGTTTTTAAAAAAAAACTTAGAAATTGTTTTAATCGCTTACGATTTTCATCGAATAAGGTGAATACAACATCAATGATGTGGTCGGATAATTCCACATGTGCAACCGTTCTTGCAACGTGTTTGAGAGTTACTAAATTGATTTTAAATAATATTCATGAATTGGTTTGTTGTTAAACTCTTCAACTTTAGTACATTACTTTGTTTGCAATTCTCAAATAAAACTAAAATACATTGTATAACTTACTTGGATCGATTGCGGCTCCAGCAATGTGATAAAATGTCAACGCGGTATCGACATCTTGAATATTGCTGAGAAGGTGGAAAAATTTCAAATAGTCATCCAATGACACACCTGTAGCATAACCTTCTTCTTTGGACCTATATCAATTAATTACGCAGTCACAGTAACATGTTTCAATAATGGAATGGAAAAGTGAACAGGCATTAAAAATATGTAACTATAATACAAATTGTCATACTTCTTCTTCACTCTTTTCAGCATTCTTGCTTTCCTTTTGGCTGGATATCCTGCGTACGCCAGGAGCAACTCGGAAAAGTCAGATTCGCTGATCTTTCCATTGTCATTAGGTCCCTTTCGTCGGAACTCCAAATTGAGGATTTCTGTTTGTAGCTGCTGTTGAAATTCCAAAAACTTTTCTATCGTCAACTTTTCTCTTCTCGTAGTACCAAAAAAGTAGGAGTTTAGCGCAGAATTTGTTTCCTAAAATGAGTAATTTAAATAAAAGTAAAAGGTAAGAAACTATTCATGATTGAATATATTGACTATTGATTTATTTATTTTTTAAATGTGGCTCACCCTCAAACTATTTTGGGATACGGACATTTCGCGGTGTCTTGCTCCCACACTTGTGCGCTGGCGAATTAGGGCGGTTACCTTCTCAAACTCTTCCACATCTACGTCCCCATCCCCGTTGAGATCAAACATGCGAAAGGCAATTTCAAAGTGGCGACGAGATGCTGAAATATAATTAATTAACAAATTACAGCAAACCAATCATAATAAATCTCGTGTAGATTTAGTAAAATAGTAAAAATAATACGCAAACTACTCTTTACTCGATAATACGGTGAGAAGAAACACATAGTCTGAAAATGAAATCAGTCCGTGGCTCCCCAGCCTGTAGAATATCGAGTCCGACCCCAATTCCAACTCCAACCTTCCTGCTAGCTACAAAACACAGTTGATGGGAGAAACGACAATGAAAAGCAAACAGTTAAATAAAACGGAAGTAGCTATACAGATAAAAAATTGTTTTACAGAAAAATAAACCGACGCTTAGAACTAGATGGAAGCATTTCTTTAATCAGTAGAAATTGTTTAGTAACTTGTTTTGTTCAACATCTTCATTCAGCATTTTTAGTCATGCAAAAGTAGTCAACTCTGAGATAAGAAAAGAATACGTTATATATAATTAATTATGCAGAATAATATGGTAGTAAATAATTAATATGATACGTTTATACAGACAGATATACGTATGTACACACACAGACACAAATACACCTATGACGACGCACACGAAAACAAACAAAAAAACGCTTCTATAAAAAGTAAACTATTTTACCGATTCGATAAAAAAATCACTCGAGTTAGACAATAAAACTGTTGGATACTCAGCTCTATGCACTTGATATTCAATACCGACCCCGACCGCATCAAATTAACTAGCCGGTTATATACAAGATACATTCATTAACTCCTAACTACAATACGAATTCCTACATATATCCTAATTATTACTAAAAGGTATTTACCTTATACTTAAAAAATAAAATAAATAAATCCGTTACACTTACAAATCACTACACACATTGCGTACAGACTAGCTACGAAGTTTCATATACACAACAGTTCGAATATTATTCCATAGTTTATACTGTTCAACTATCAACACTTAATATTCTGCAACTTTGCGAGTCCAGTTATGTCCAGGCAAAAAATAACTATTAGTTTTACTTTCATACGAGGAGAGAACAAAGGGATAATATGAGAACTGCTAATATGAGAAATGAACTACTTTCTCTTTGGTATCTGTTCAAGTATAATTGCAGATACCGAGAAGTTGGTTTAAAAAATATCAAGTCTATATTTGGGATAAATGGGAGCGTGTGTCGTTTTATCGTTCAAAGGGGGAAAACATATATACATATTTTTTCTGTACTGTACAATTATGTAATAGAGAAAAGCGGAGAAATTTAACAAGAGAAGCAAAACTGGATAATGGAACTGAAGAAAATGAAAAGGAGATCCTAGTTAAAAATTTGGCACGTTTTTTTTTACTCTAGCTTGTGACCATTATTACTACTGGCAGTGATCCTAATTCAAGATAATTATACTTCTATATGACTACTACATATATTGTAGAAGCAAAGAGAGAATGAAGTGCCAGGTTAGACTTTTTTAGGTGGACACTCATAGCGCTTGTTGTATCACCTACAGTGTGTGACTGATCGGAGATCTATGATCTATCGTGAAATAGATAATCTATCTAACTGAACTGAAAATCAAAATTTGGGAAAGGGAAATCATATTTTAAGTTGTTACGTTCCACTCTAGGAATCAATCCAATTACAGCAGAGATATTTGTTTAACTGCAAAAAAAGTTGTATAATAACCAGGTTTAAGATAATTATAAAAAATTCATATGATAAAAAATTCAGCTTTTGTTTTAGTAAGAGAACAGAGTACAAACGTCATTTTCGACAGATTATTATTTTTTTTGACAAAAAACGAGAATTGATTAGTGCAGCAAAATCAAATTAATATTTAAATATAGTTTAAAATGGAAAAAAAGGTTTGTGAGTGTGCAGACAGACAGAATGAGTGAGAGAGAGAGAGAGAGAGAGAGTAGAGAAGAGCTCGAGAGAGATTACCTCCCCATAGGTCTGAATAGGCAACATTGACCAAGATGAAGTAAGAGAAGAACAAGTGGGTGGATAGTCAAGAGGAAGAAGAGATTTTTTAGTTTGACAAAAAAAAATCACAGACATGACATAGACATTATTTTGTTTTTTCTTCTCAGTTTCAGAAGAAGGCACAATAGAAGAAAAAATATAGTACATATATATACAATAAAATATACTTATACATGTAAAATATATTCATAATTAAGTTACGATTTCACATAGAGAACTAAAACAAAAGTAAAACAGTCTGGAGAGTAGAAGACAGATACAAGAGAAAGAAGTTGTGTTCTGGTTTGGTTACAGCGTTCATATCAGTAATTATTTCAGTAGGTCAGCCTGATAGCAAAATTCCCTTCTGCTTAGTTTTTTTTATTACTCTGCAAAACTGCATTCGAAACTCAATTAAAAATTGTGTTGGCACTTTTTAATTGTCTCTGTTGGACTAAAAAGGTATTGGCTGGGGGAATGAAATGAAAATACGTTTTAGTTTAGAGTTATGTACAACAGCGAGATATAATAGTTACCGTAAAGGTATTGAAATGAAATATATATTTTTCAAGTGTTTATAGTTTAAGAAATATATATTTGTTTTTAGAGAAATACCAGAAGAAGCAGAGAGAGAGGAAGGCCGTGTCAACATTTCAAAATCAACTTACTTTTGGATCATACCGCTTGAACTGGTCCAAACCAAGTCCTGAAAGATTTACAAAAAATTGCATCCAGATTACCATAAAAGAACAGTTCAGTTTGTCCTTTGTCATTTCCCAATTATATATAAAAACAACTTGTTTCATCATTTTAACTCTACCTTCCGGTTGCTTAATCCCTGGAGTTATTGATCGAAGAAAATCATCTGGGGTCATGAAGACCTCGTTATCCCCACTTGGATGAATTACTTGAAGGGTTGCAAAATAGCGAAATGTCTTGTCAGGGGTGGAATACTGTCTAATTCGGTTCTCGTATTCAATTATCTGTACAGATATTAGTAAATGTAAACAAATTAATGTATCATGTAATTTAAATACTGCATCACGCAGATATAAATACATATTTAACTGAAATATAATCAGTAGTATTGACTTTTCTATCTCGAAATCCCAGCTTGGAAGGCTTCTTCGCGACAACATCGTCCGACATGTCATCCTCTTTCCGGACAAGCTTATCCCGACTGTCGTGCTTGCTGATTTCTGCGGCATCCACCGTTGGGAACTGTAGTGCGGACTTTTGCTTTTTGCGTTCCTTAGTTTTAGCCCTTGCCTCCCGCCACTCCGCTATACTGTTCAAGTGACAAAAGAAGGGTTAAATGAAGCGATAATTATTCAATAATTTTAGAATGATAATTAATAACTTAATTTCATCTTACGTGTCCCAATCAATCAAACAGAATACAAAAACACTCATCAAGAAGCCCAACCACAGAATTGTCCACCCCGACATATCCTTAGGCTTATGTCCAAAGTCGTTATATCCCGTGTACTTGTATCTCACCGACGAGACCAACTGATAACCCCGTCCATCCTTCTTCTCTCGAATCTGGCACAGTCTTATCTCCCCATCAAACCTTCCCAGGGCCGACGAGGCACTGCAGATGGAATAGCTCCGGCAACTACTACTCCAGCAACCGATCCTTAACCCGTTGTGACCGCTACGCCAAATGGATCGGATCAGTGGAGACACAACCATGGGGGGAAGCGCTGAACCCGTGGACATCAACCGAATCGCTGCCATCCCCCTCCCACCACTGCTGCCCCAGGATGATGGTGACAGAATTGGACTTCGGGAGATGTGGGGGTATTGTCGACGGATACAAGCACCAAACATTTTTACCACTTTTATGATTGACAACTACTTATCCCCTGATTAATGTCATCCCTCCCAGACATCAAACCCCACACAGTCACAATTACAAAATAACTCGAAATTTAACTAGAACACTTCAACACTCTGCCCTCCTCCAATTCCCGATTCGGAATAAGGAACTGAGTCACCTTGTCAAGGGTGAAGACGAGGTAAAGTTTGTAAACATGAAGGAAGCCAAGGAATATCTGCAGGACGGAAACAATTTATTGATTATTCTCCTCAGTCCCTTCATTCAAATGCCTATAAAGCAAGACGTAGTATATTTGACTCCCAAACAGCCCACCACCACTCCATCCAAAACATCAGCAATACAACTTTCCCAGCCACAAATATTACCCAACCCAAGTCATATGGCCATAGTCTCATATACGCTCTAACAGATATACTAGCTTGAGCCTGCCACTTGACTCAAACCAGTGCAGTGCAGCGCAGAGCCCAACTTCTGCAGTAAACTCTACTTGCTCCAATTTATCCTATTCTGTGATGGAGGTCGGGGGAACGTGACACACTGCATGCATATTGCATACACATTATTCCAACAATAGATCCATAAGATGAAAGGCCTTTTCTGGAAATTATGTACTTTCTTGAAGAAAGTCTATAATATCCTAGATTTGGAGGAAATCCTCCACCCCCACGACTCGTATAAAAAATTGGTACCTTGAATGAAACTGTTAGATATATTATGCTTCTTATGACTATGTATAATGAAGACTGGTGGGATGTCTGGGCTCGGGAATAACGCCGTTGGAATTTTTACTATATAAATGAATATTTACAAGCACTTACTCTGATTACTTAAATGACCTTTTCCAACCTTTACCGTGTTGGTTGGAGTCTTGCGTGATCCATATCATAATTATGATGTAGAGGGTAATAATGGCTAATATGGGGGAAAGCACAATGTCAGACAATAATATTATATGCTTTGTGTGGAAATATCTTAGAAAGCCACCCATCCGAATCGGAATTAGTATTGAATAGAGAAATAAAGACCTTGGCCTTAACTTTCCTTCAACAGGAACATGAGCGCAGTTACAAAATTGTACTATTGTAATATAGCGTTTTTTACATATTTATTGCCTGTATTGGGTAGTCAGTCGTTGGGAAGATAAAATTGTGCACGCTTTTTATTATGATATATCATTATCTTCTATCGATTATCGACTTTTTACTAGGGAAAGCACACGAGCGTTCAGTGCCTCTAAGAAAGTTGCTGGTATTTTTATTATTGAGTTGTAGATACATAAATAAGTTAGTAGCAGTTAAAATAATTATAAGAGCGAATAACATATGGAGTGATCCGTTATTACCAATATGTAGGCTATTAAAAATGAATGTCTGAGAATATGTCAGAAATTGATATATGCTGATTAGGTTAAAAAAGTAAGTTTCCATTCCATTGGCATTTATTTTGACAGTGACAGTATGTATGAAATGAACCATAAATGCGAATGTAACACGCCTAGAGAGAATTTTCTTTAGTACAGTATTGTCATGTAATTTAACTGTCAAACTTAATAAAACTTCGATGGATATATCGGATTGAAACATCATAAAAAATTCAGCTTAATATGGACATATGTATTTACACTTTTTTGTGTTGTTATGTAGCTTTTGGCTTAACTCTCTTTAGAAGTTGTAGGGGTAACGTGAGATGCCAATACTTCAGATCATTGGTCTAATGTTTGCACGATATGCAATACTGTCAAACGTCACTTGAAGAATGAATGAATGACACTTTATGGTTTTTTTGCGTTGCAGAGTTCCAATTCCAAGTGCAAACTTTATTATACTACCATTATCAGCCTATTTTTTAACAGAGAAATCCACAACGTTAAGTACAGATTTTACCGGGGGATATTCAAAAATGGTATACGAGCCTTATTTTCAGTCCAATGGGACTTTATCATCATCTAATTGTCATGGAAGAATCGCTAGTTGGAAGAAGTGCATAAACTGTTTGAAAAGGGATATTTTTTGTCATGAACGCATTGGTTTTAATGGTTTTCAATAAATACTTAATCTACATCTATATTTTTTGTCTCCTCAGCCGAATCCTCGAGCAATCTAAAACTTGGTACTTTGGCTTTGGCTCACTCACAATCCAACAGAGTCGAATGAGAAATGAGATATGAATAAGTTGCAAGGATTACTTACGGTCAAGTATGTCGTTTTAGTGATAAACTTTCTCTTTCTCAAACAACTTACATAGGAATCTAACACTGCCCTCTTCATATACGTTTTGTTTTTTATTCACGTTATCTTTATCATTATCAAAGACCGTTTTAAGTATGTCCAAAGCGCTCATCATAAAAGCGGTTCATGTACTAAAGTGCAAACATTCATATTGACTGATGATGACCGAGAATATTTGCATGCCTTGCATGAAAAAGCTAACCAAGCATATTCTCGCAGTATAAGATTTTGATTTTGCAAGTTTCAGGATCTTCAACAACCATGCTGACATTTTCATCGAGACTTTACGCGCTTCGTCGTCATTTTTATGAATAAGTATTATTATGAAGATTGTCTGATCATTAACATATAGTCCGACCAAGTCATATATTTAAGACTATACATATTATATACTAAAAAAAATCTATATTGTTCTATAACCTAACCTAACCTAAATCTGTATATATTTAAATTCATATTATTGAACCATTGCGACTGCTTTCCCCTCCCCACAAGCAATCAAGACGTTGTGTGACGATAAATCCCGGTGTGGCACATTTGGCACCACTCCATGAAGTGAAGCTGTATTTGATGAGGAACAAACAATGTTGAATGTAGACGTAAATATGCGTGCGTGTTGTAGACTAGGCCAAAGGACGGCAGACAAACAGATTCGTGAACCGAGTGGATGGTAAAATAGCATATCGCAGGGATAAATATGAGAATCCAGTAAAAAGATATGAGTCTGCCGTCAGCGTGCCTATTCGTCATCCAAATACATCCGTTACTTGATACCTAGTTCCCGTAGCGATCAATGTCGTTACAGTTGTAAAAATATTTTTCTGTTTCTGTACTATACATGTCATACACTTAATTTTAAACCCATTTAATATTAGGTTGTAGTTATCGTTTCAAGAGATGATGCTTTTGGATGGTGAGTTGATTCAGATTAATGTGAGACGAATGCCTACTTTACAGGGTTTGCCTATCCCTCGTAAGCAGTTTGGGAGAAAACATGAAAGGAAAAGGAATGGAATAGTGTATGGGAGTCCTCAGTGAAGTACATAACGGATAAAGCATGCTTCAAGCTTAGAAAAAGTAGTCAGCTTAGCTTAACTTTATATGAAATTGCAGATACGGCAAGCTGAAGCCTGGACCCAACAGCAGAGAGAACACCCATTCTCATCTCATTCTATTTCATTTTATTCGCAATAGTTTGAAGATTTCTTATCATTATTGCTTATTAGTAGGCACTTCATTCATAATCTAGTAATACATGTTATGCCGGTACTAGTGTTTAAAATTTGTAAAATGATACAACACAAAAATTAATGGTAGGTAGTTTCTTAATTGAGAATAAACAAAACTAAATGCATACTTAATTCGCGATGCAATACATAGTAAAATTCCGGCATTTCCACAACATGGAAATGTCAAATGGAACTTGACGTTAAGAGTTTGAGAACAAAGATCGCAAGTTTTTAAGCAAAGTCCGTAAACAGCATATTATTACACTCACACCCGACGCATCGGGCGCTGCACATAGCAAGTGAATACAACAAGCAAAGAGATATTGACATTTAAACTATCAATTGAATTGATAATGAACATAGAACAAGGCCTGCCTTTTTCACCTAAGCTTTGATAACTACCAACTGTAAACTTAAATCGATTGAATTCTACCATTCTAGACGCCGTGTGGCTATAGCCGAAAAAGACTTCATTAACGTTACGCGTATCATTCATATACTTTTTTTCCATTCACAACAATCATACTTATATAATATTAACGTATTTGATTCAGGTTAAAAACTGGGAACTACCATCTCTGAGCTGTTGGGGTATATGAAAACTGCTGTAGGGGCTCCACAACCCAACTCAAGCATGGCTACAAGCAGTCAGTCTGCTGAATCTACCTCACCGGAAGTGGACTGTAGGTCTTCATATATGAAATGCAAGAAAGAGTGTGAGAGCTCCTTTTTGTGTGTATTCTGGCCCCATAAAAACCATGATACTCACACCATCATCATATCGTAATATAATCATATGGCCCGAAATTGTTCCATTCCATCCATACCTTATTTCATGCTGATCCTTACTTTCTAAGTGGAACACATACGTTTAACAACATTAAAGGGATCGGACAAAATGAGTTTGGTAGACTTAACTATTAAGTCGTATTACTAGTTGTTGTTATTTGTTTAAGGAGGAAAATTATCAGGGTTCCAAACATTTTATTTGAGTGTTTTTTAGTTAATTTAAGTTGTATTTAATTTTTATTGGTGTTAACTCTGAACTCTGTGGATTTCAAATTCTGAAGGCCAACCTTCCATCTTTTATTTTCATGAATGCGTGACCCCCACTACTGCCAGTGGAAGAGAGACAATGTTCACTTGGAGGACCAAAGCCAAAGGTAGGTTGGAAACTTTCTTATTTTTTTTTACTTATAATTCAACATTTTGCTCATGATCGATTGTCGAATGATTTATCTTGCTTTGCTAACCTTCTTTGAGGGAATGAGTAAAAACAAACTTTAAAATAAAATGAATGTTGATTGGCTAAATTGTTTTCATGCAATTTTTTTATGCAAGTTGCAAATGATTAGAAAAGAGTTAAACACCTCTCGATTCCCGTTTACATGTATGATAAAATTAATGACGTAATCATGAAATGTTAGACTCTGATTTTACTATTTTATTTAAATGCTTGCATATAGTTAGATTGGTTTTCGTTACTGATCCATTATATTTTACTTTTACTAGCGAGTGACTATGACGCATGAGTCTTTTCATTCTTGAGTGTTGACTGTCTCTGATTATAATGTATGAAGGTGTTTGCATGTCTGTCACTGTTAATTGTAATAAACTGTGAAAATCTCTTTCATTTTAATCTAACTAAACCATAGAAGAGTGATTTAATTACGGTTTTATTTTTCTTGTAATTATTGTAACTGGTGAGTCGGAAGTTGACTTTAACTGATTGCTATTACTATAACTCTCCCTATCTATCATCTATATCTGTAAATATGTCTTTTAATTGGATTGTAGGCCAAGGAATTTAAATTTACTTCTTCCCTCTGACTTCACTGCCGTGATTGTGTTCATTAGTAGCGAGCTATTTAAACCTCTGTGCTATTTAATCATGGGCGGCTCCACTAGTCGTGAATCAGGTAAATATAAATAAGTACTTTCTAATTGCTCTTTCTTCAGGTTTCTTTCGTGCTATCGATATGGCATGGCATCATGTCTAAAACAAACTATCCCCTTAATCTTATTCTTTAGTAACATTCATGGGTTTAAGGTTGAATTATTGAAACTCACCGTAATGGATGGTAGGACAGTTATTGCATGCGGATGTAAAGAATTGCGTCTAAAGAGCATTTAGAATTAACTGTGTACTAATATAATGTAAAAATATCTTTAGTTATTTTAAAATTATAGTTTATTGATACCTTATTTAATCTAGCTTTATCGGGAAATCGTAAATAATCGAAGCTTGTAGAATATTTTAGTCGTAAAACTAATGACGGAGGGATAATAATGTTTAATTTTAATCTCAAAGTTGTAACTTTGTAGTTTACTTTGCATTCTAAACACAATTCTCAACGAGCAATTATAGAGAAGCGGAGCAATGACAGTAATTTCTTGGGTTCATGTAAAGTTAGAGTTACGTCTGTCAATGGTAACTTTCGTGAGGCTTTAATTTAATCTCGGAGGATGTTGGCAAAATGATTAGGATTCGATTAGCGCTAGAAAGTCAGTGGGGCACCTCCACTCTAACGGAGACGGATGCCACGCCACGATATGTTGTGATTGGTATTTCCTCTGAAAACTGTTTGAAAAGTTGTGTGGCGTCACTTCATCTCCTATCATGTTGGCTTTTCACGCATGGTGAAGGTGCACAACTTGAAAAGGGCCTTTTCTCCTTCTGGCAGATCCTGTATGTTTCGTTGTAAAAAGAAGTAGTATTTGGTGTATGAACAGACAGAATACTAAAAAAAACGTGTGAACAGTAAACCATTTTAATTTAAGTATGAAAAAATGTTATCAAATATCTTTCTTGAATTGAATAGAAGGATAAATTATTACGATGGAGCTCATGTTAATGTAATAATATAATTGAATATTTGATTGGTTGCTTATTAGGATTTATGTATTTCTGACTGATTAATGAGATTCTTAAATAAGAAAAAAAGATTCAGTTTCGATCAGTTTCCTAAGCATTTATTAACTTGCGACCGTTAGGTGAAACGCAAGTTACTAAGATCGTCTGGGCAGTCTGTCTGTCTGTCTGTCTGTCT